>MU184207.1:23490-38651 GCA_016904865.1 Pissodes strobi
TGCCGTAATTCTCCCTGTCGTGGTCTGGATCATCGCCGTCAAAGTGTGAAATTTCATTACTTTCCTTACAGATTCTCTGGTTACGCCGCTAACCGCTGCTAAATGACGTGTTGACACCTTTGCATTTATAGAAACTTAGTAACATCAATCTGCATATCTTCATCCAAAACTTGTTGTCTTTTTTATTACCAACGGATCCAGTTTCTTGAAACATTTTGAAACCAAATTTCTTATGTAAACGTATCTAACGTTTTTGCCAGGATGCCTTTCATTAAAAGTAATGGCGGTTCTTAAATAGCATAGTGCTCAGGTTAGCACCATAAAGATAAATCATTTCTACTTCTTCCATAGAATACGCCATTTCCAAATTTAAAAAAATTCGAAGAAAAAATACAGGCACAGCGAGCACCTTAAACGATTTAACAGATGCATTTTAGCACTACAATAGTGTTTTAATTTAGGCTTGAGATCTTTTTTCAATACGATTATTTTTTAATTTTCTCTGCCAAATTTTGCATAGTTTTAAAATATTTTCTCAAAATTCTGCTAACATTCCGTACTTATATCTCATTGTAGTATCGATGAAAGCTTTTTTAGACTTTTTGGGAATATTAATATTTAAATCCTTTCTAGTTATCAATTTATTTGTTTTTAATATGTTTGGCTGACATTTTTTCTTTTATTTGTTAAGCTTTCCAGAGAGGTGTCACGAGTTGGGAAGTGCCATTTAAGATTGGCATGAGAGTCGAGATGAGAGTAGTGCTTCATGGGTGGGTGAGGGTGGTCCGCGAAATACCTCATCTTTATTCCCCCGTATTTTTGTAGAACAGGCATTTTTTGGTTTTTTCATATCTAATTTATTGCAGTTGTCAAATTGTCATCCTAATATATTCATGCTAAAATATTGATGAGCACATAGAAGTTAAGATGAAACGAGCAGAATTTTTTATATTTTAAAAAATACTGGCGTGACCAGCATGAATATAAGTCACTTATAAGATTTTATCACTCAGAAGGTTTTGATTTTAAAATTTTTCTAGGACTATGTTGGGCACAATCTGTAACACATTTTTACTCTACAGGCATTTAAATTACAGCGCCTCGAATACTTTTATAAGATTTACTATATTTTCATGAAATGAATATATTATATGAATGTATCTAATTTGTATAGATTTCTGATTCATGTACTTTCTACCACAGATGATACCGACACGAGACACGAGTAGGGATAATGATTATCCCTATCGGATCACCTTGAAGTTAAAAATATACGAGCATCCCTACAATTAGCTAGAATGCAATAATATTTTATGCCAAAAGGCACACTACTAAACTGCCAATGAGACTCTTTTATGTCCACGTATACTCCTGATCTTGAAGTTCTCTATATGCAATAAAATTACTTCCCTGCTTTTCCAGAAAGTCGAGATTGCCTGTTGGCTTGTTGAGTTGCCTGTTAAAGCGCCTTTTTTACTTTTTATGGTTACCCTAATTTATTAATCTTATATTTAAAATAATTATTTTTAATATTATAGTAAATTGTGTGAAAATGGCATGTTTATAAAATATTTATAGCATAGAAAACCTAACAAATATTATACAGAAAATTTAAAAATCTCTTTACAATGGGGGAACTTGTTACTCAAAATGTTTCCAAGAAGCCTATAACAAAGCCTGTAACATTATTAACATAATGAAGTATCCTATTTATCTGCTTTTTGATACAAGGTACAAATCCTTACCTCATTTTATTATGACACCAGAAATTTCATTCAACGTTTGCTGCCCAAAAAAAACATCAATTATAAGGACTCATATGAACCAACTACGTTCAGTAACGTTCCATATACCTTCCTTATTAAAATTTTCATTTTTTATAATAAATGATTATGAAGAATTTTAAATAAAATTAACTCCGCGAATCCATACACGTTTATCAGAATTTAGCTGATTTTGGGCCGAAAAAATAAGGACTCAGATGAAACAATGTATTCCCAATAATCTTTGTTTTTATATAAGTTCTTATAGAAGTTTTATGTTATTAGACCTCGCATTAAGTCATATTAACCAAAACTAATTCAAACAAATCATTCTTAACGGATACAAACCAGTATTAATGTAGCATAGGATCTGAAAAACATGATTTGTTTGAGTTTGTTTTGGTTAGCGTGACTCAGTACGAAGCTACGAAGGCTAATAATATCAAAGTTCTAATAAAAAATTATATATAGAACCCTCACTGAGAAATAATGATTTCGTATGAACCTTATCTTTTACGGCCAAAAATCAGCTAAATTTTGATAAATACCAATTTGTGCAGCGAATCTTGTTTGGGTTATTCAAATTAAAGGCCATTATACAAATAACTTTAGATTTTTAATAGGTAGGTACCTACATGAAAGAATTTCTGACGAGTAATTATTGCTTCTTAGGTCCTTTTGGTTTTCGGCCTCAAATCAGCTAAATGTCGTTTTAACTAATTATATTAAAGATGCTTCTAACCATTTATATTAAAACAAACTTCGGACTTATACGGATCAATTACCGAATATTGTAACAAGTTTCTCATAAGATTTCAATAATATAATGGCATCTTATAAATAAGGATAATATTTTGTCACATCTTTGAATTTATCAATGATATAGTCTTAAAATCAAGAATGTTCTGGTAACTTTTTTTTTATTATTTTATTTTAAATATCTTTCCTACTAGGATTTTTTGCTGGTACCACACGTACATAAAATTGAATATTATAAGTAGCTCAAGTAGCAAACCATAAAATGTAAAAGAACTCATAATAAGCAATATTTTTCTACCAAAATATTATTTGCGCGACTTACTGTTACAAAATATATTTTTTTAAATTACAGCAAACAGAACGCAATGCCTATTTACTAAACGCATTTTTAAACACGCCGAAACCCATTAGGTCTAGGTACCTGTTACAAATATTTGTCACATCTTTGAATTTATCAATGATATAATCTTAAAATCAAGACTGTTCTGGTTAATATTTTTTATTTTATTTTAAATATCTTTCCTACCAGTATTTTTTGCTGGTACTACACGCACATAAAATTGAATATTATGAGTCGCAAACCATAAAATGTAAAAGAACTCATAATAAGCAATCATTTTCTACCAAAATATTATTTGCGCGACTTACTGTTACAAAATTAATTTTTTAAATTGCAGCAAAAAGAACGCAATGCATATTTACTAAACGCATTTTTAAACACGCCGAAAACCATTAGGTCTACCAGTTACAAATAATAAATACTCACCTATTACGCCTCCAAAAAGATAACTCCATTCCAAGCTTAAGCGTCTTCACTGACACAAAATAGTTTAAAAGCCGCGGGAAAAATCACTAAGCTCGACTATCTCGATGTCTACGAAAAACTGATTAAAGCTCTTCGGGCACTCCGGTATCGAAAACAGCTTCCACGAAGGCGATCGCGGGAAGACTCATCAGTAGCGGCCAAAGCTGGACTCTGGTGCTTCACTCTGGTGGCCCCAGGCGAATGGGAGGATAAAGAGCCACGCTACGAAAGGGCTGATGCGAACACGACGGATGATAATCCGACGACGATGTTGCGGAGGCGGTCGCTTGGCCTCGAATTCCGATGAATGAATTTTTTATATAATTTTTGGAGATAACATAATCGAACACGCACAATTTTAAGATTATTTTCCTAGTTTCCCTTTAAATTTTAGGTAGAAACTACAGGGGCGTAACAATGCCCCCGCCAGCCACCTCATTGCGGGTTGGGAGAAAGCTCTAAATGAAAATTCATATTTTCATGACAATACGTTTTGTTATATTGGCGTGTCAATATTTAGGTACATATATACTTAAGGTAAGTATTTGGCCATCAGTTGACAGAAGCTTGGGTAGGTAAGATAACTCATTTAATTCGTTGAAAACAATTATTATTATTTATTTTAATGTTAGTTTGTACAATTCTTCAAAGCACTAATGACTAAAAATATTTAGTCTTCATTAGAAATTACCTGTGTATGGTTACAATAGCCACAACGGTACATATTTTAATGAAAAACACAACTAACCCAAACTACTCATTTTAATAAAATATGTTTAATTTAGTTTCAGAAATTACACTTATTTGCTAAAAAAGTTGAAAGACGAATCTTACAATATCGAAAGAAGTTTGTCCCCAGTGCTTCATAATGACTGGTGTTACTTCGGCATTTTCATTTATATTGCCATGATACGACATGGTGGTATTGGCAATAATTCGTTGCATAATGCATATAGTTAGCATTAGGCAAATATGCACTTGAAAATGTGGTATTTATGTACATAAATAAGTAAAGATTTTGTCAATAATATGCACAAAAAAACTGAAAATATGCAAAAAAAAACACAACAAAATTTTAATAATTTACATTTAATTAATTCATTTAAAAAGCATAATTAATTACAACAAACCAATTTAATTGTTAACTATTTATTACATTATTAAATGATAATAAACATAATAATAATACCTACTCAAGAGATTAGGTTGGTGATGTGAGTTGCCTTTTTAGACAAATGATCTTTTACTTATATGGCCACCAAAACCACCACAAGTAACTAAAAGAAGAGTCACTGAAATACATAAACCAAACCTGGTCAGAACGATCATCGAAGATGGTAGTATGCGAAACATCGAGATATACCATGCCCGTATGGAAAAAAACAATCACACATGGAACGAATCTTAATATACTTGTTCTCTCTGAAATTCAAAAGCTGAATTTTCACATCTATCACAAGCAACGGAAAACGCGATTGAAGAAGATATGTACCTTTGAAGGACCAACCAACAATAATAAATAGAAGAAAACATACCACTACTAATTGGCAATTCTTGGTAGTATTCCCACCACAAATGAACGATATCGATGAGCATAAAATCAATTATCAAAAAACTTCGGAAATGCGACATGAAGAAAAAAATGTGTGTGCTTAAGGCCACGCGATAGAAGTGAAAACTTCAACAAGGGAGTCATCGCTTGTCAGAATTTCGATCCGAGCCTTTGTTGCAGATACGGGCGAAAATCGGTTTTTCCTCTAACATCTACCCTTAAATCAGAGCCCCGCTTCCCCCCCGTATGGTCTAAGGTGGCCCCCCATGGGACGTACCTACCATAAAAATTTCGACCCCGTACCTCGTCCCGTTCTCCCGATATTAATTATTTAAGTTTTTCCTTCTCCCTCCTCCCCTGTGCAAACGGGGGACGCGGTCCCGTTTTCGTCCAGGATCTTCTTTTTACCCCGGCTACATCCCCTGAAAATTTCAGCCCTCTACCTATACGGGAACGGTTTTTCCCCCAAAATCCCCCCTTAAATTAGAGCCATGGGGGGGGGGAGCCACCACCATAAAAAATTTCGACCCTGTACCTCTTCCCCTTCTCCTCAAATTAATTGTTTGTTTTTCCTTCTACCCCCTCCTCTGGCCAAGGGGGGGTGGGGATACGGGGTCCCGTTTTCGTCCACGATCATCTTTTTACCCCGGCTACATCCCCTGAAAATTTCGGCCTTCTACCTATACGGGAACGTGCCAGTAGAAGGAGCGTTACGTTACGTTACATATCCGAGCGTGACGCGTGACGTTACATATCCGAGCGTGACGCGTGACGGCTCGATCTCATCCAACCCCCACAAAAAAAACGCAAAACGCGCCTAAAGAAGTTTTCACTTCAAAAAGATTACCGCGGAAATAAATCCCCTGATTAAAATAAAAAAGACTATTAACATAGGAACTGCCCGAAATGTCAAATGAAGATCTCAAACAACAAACTACAAAACATTTTCGAGATTAAACAAGAACTAAAAAGAGAATTGGAAACAAGTTTAATAACTGAGAAGGTAGTAATACAACTATGAGGAACATTTTTCCAAAATTACACTTTAACAAACAAAAATATTAATAGACACGATGAACAGAGAAATCATTATGGGATAATTAGACTCCACAAGCACACTGGAAGACATTCACACAGTAATATATGCAGCGGTTCCAGCAGTACTAATATGTAACAGACAGAAAACTTTAGAACACAAAAATCAAAAACAACAAACACACCTAAATGGAAAAGGAGAATTGAAAACAATATAACAAAGCTGAGAGCAGATATGAAAGGCTAACACACTATATAAATGAAAACAGAACAAAGAAAAATTTAAAACACATTTAAAGTACAATTAAAAAATAAACAGCAAACAATTGCAAAAACGTTGGACACGCTCAAACAAAAATTAACAGTAGACCCAGTACGTCTACGCAGATACAAAAAATTCAACGATAGAAAAACCGATAACGCTCTCTCCAATCTCCAACCACAATGAAAAACTGTTCTATAAGAAAATAAGAGCAATGAGAGAAAGTGAAGTAATACCACCAAGTAGAGAAGAAATCACCCAATTCTGGGAAGGAATATGATCAAAACCAATACAACATAATCCTAAAGCATCATGGATTAAAGAAGAGGATACTAGGCAGCAAGAGACAAAAGAACAAACTGAAAACAAAATAATTAAATAAACAGAGCAACTGACAAACATTCTAAAAAGCGCATATAACTGGACATTCCCAGGAACAAATCAAATACAAAACTTTTGGTATAATCAGTTCACATCGATATATAAATATTTAACTATTCATATAAATAGGGTAATATATATACCACAATTATTACCACAATATCTAAAGAAGGGAACACATATATAAAACCGAAAAACCCCCAACACAGAAAATTCAGCTAATAATCAACCAATAACTTGTTTGCAGATACTGTATACAATAATAACATCAGCAATATGCAAGAACATCTTCAAAAATATAATGTAATTTCAGAAGAGTAAAAATGGTGAACGGCCAAGGTACGAGGAACAATTAATAATGGACTCATAACAGCAACAAGCATGTTACGCATATTACAAGAAAGCCTTCGGCTCTGTGCCTCCTTCATGGATAAAGAAAATAATGCAAATTTACAAAATACATCTAACTATAAGATATGTCTTGTCCACTATCAACACCTGGAGAAAATAAACATTCAAGCAGGAAAAGAAGAAATAGAAAACCGACACCATAAGAATTAAAAGTGGAATTTTTCAAGGAGACTCACAAAGCGCATTATGGTTCTCTCTGCTTGAACCCACTCCCCAATACACTAAATAACAAAAAATACGATTTTCAAATCAAACATCAGCTCATTATATGAGCTATACACCGACCGGGAAAATCAGTGGTTTCATCTACAGTTGCTTTATTCCTATACAGTGGAGTGTCATCCACACAAAGTTAATAATAATAATTAGTTCCTATTTCCGCTCTATTTTTTTAATAACGCCTTAATATAAAGAATCAACATTGTTACGTGTTAAATTTCTGTCACTCGCAATGTTAAATTTCCAACACTTCTTAAAATTATCGTCACATAGTTTCGATATAGGTATATTGGTTGTTATTAAGGCTTGACATCAGTCATCATCGTTGAAGGCACCTTGTTCTCTAATGTTTTTGGAAGCTGTTTGGAAAGACCGTTGAAGATATTGTTGAACCTTTTCGCCCGGAACCTTTGTTTTATCATTTTTTGCTACTTATGTGGTAGTTTTCACATGTTGGTCTATTTAATTTTTTTTATCATATGTGATCTATAAGAGAATAGGGAAAATGGATCTTCAGGGTTTAATTTACATTTACAAATTCCCTCGCTCCTCTTCTTTTTATATTTTGAAATAAACTCAGTTTAACGAAATATTTCAATGTGCACAAATTTATTCGAAGAATTCGCTTTTATTTTTAAGTATTTTCGGTTATATGAACAAATCTAAATACAAACTAGCTTTAATTGATATTTTTTTTGCAAACTGAGCGGTACACTTTATCCGCGTCCATTATTACGCATGATTTAACCAAGTTTAAAATAACATTTATCTTATTTCACCAAAGCAAAATACGTCTTAGCGGAAGGTAAAACAGATCTTCGTTCCACAAACAAGTTCTTAAAAGCAATTACAAATATTCTGCCACCTTTTACCCTCACCATTTCCAATTTTAAGTATCTCCTGACGTTATCGTTACTATCTGGCCATTTGGTCCATTTTTTATTATTATCAGACTATAAAACCACAAAATTTTATTAAAGTACAAAGACAAGCGGCACAACACATGCTCATGACATTAAGCACTGGGAACCGAAAACTTTTGTTAAAAACGAAACTCAATTTTCAATAACATGCAAAAAACTGTAATTTCCTTAAAAAATTGTAAATTGTGCAAAATTCATATTTGCCTAAGTCATATAGTATATCCTTTGAAGATTAGTATTTTGTGTGAAGTCAAGCTGTCAGCACTTTCGATTTTGATGCAGTTTCATTTCAAGTTGAAAAACTACCTTACTTTTTTTACATATACAAATTGAAAAAAATCAATTATACAGGATTTCCCAGATGTTCCGCATAAAATTCATATTTTTTTAATGCGTTTATTGTGAATAAAATGCTTAAACACGTAAAGTAATTTAGGTCTTCCTTCAGTTTTTTGTAATATACTTACACTTTACTCCAACCCTCTAACCTCCAGCCACCCTCATCCCGAATTTTCAAATGGGACTTAATGTCTTCTAGGGACTCATTGAAAAGCTTGTCAAACTTTTGGAAAATGATTATGAGAGGCGTCTGCAATTTTATGCAGAAATGACGGGATGGTGTGGCGAAAATAATGCAATGCCACGCAAAATACTTTTTTCTGATGAGGCTACTTCTTATTTCAATGGAGTTGCTAATAGACACAGTAAAGGCTGATTTTCATATATGACTGTGCACCGACTGTGCACCTAACATGCTGCGGCCGTCGCGGGTCTTCTACATTTTCACAATAATACGACTGGACGACCGCAACACGGTCGTAGCACAGTCCTATATGTGTAAATGTAAATAAGAGCTTCAGTGCGTTTTATATGGAACATAAAAATTTTTGATTTACAGTGGAAACGACACGGTAGGTGCACGGTAGGCGCACAGACGGTAGACAGTCCTATATATGAAAATCAGCCTTTATAGATTCTGGTCTCACTACTTACAGTACAGTTCCTGATCTTCGAAGTGATACCCGCATTATCAGTTATCCAGTGAATCCACATTTTGATTTTAATACCCAAGGATATAGATGAAAGTCTTACTAAATCGCTGGATTGATAGGCAAGGTACAATTGAATGGCTACCAAGATGTCCGGACTTGACTCCTTTGAATATCGAAAAGAAAGAGTTTACCGAACCAGAACCGAAAATATTGACGCCTTAAAATACAAAATTAGAATTGAGATAAAAACTTCCACGTCGAAGCTATACGCAATTCCGCTTTCCGTTGTTAGTTCTTACCATTCGCCTTGGCGTATGTCAAGTAGAAGGTGGGTATCATTCTCCAAAATTGTTACATTAACTCACACTAGACAAATCACTAATAAACTTTTTATAAAAGCCTTATTTTAATTTTGCATCACTTGTATTTTGATTGGTATTAAAATAGATTAGAAAAGAAATTTGCAGTGTATGATGATAAATACCTATTACAAAAAACTGCAGAAACACCTAAATTACTATTCTTTAAGGTAAAAAATGTGTTAAACGAATAGTACCTTTTAATTGCTCTCTTTCAATCTTATATCAAAATGGATAACCAGGTTCTATATAGAATTTAATATCGCTCATAACTTTCAAACTACTATTTTGTAATAAAACCTTTAAAGGTTGTTTTGTTGGGTATTGGTCGGTTATCGGCGTAAAAATATATTTTCTTTTTGAACTCGATACGTCTGTATTTGAAACACAAAAACTTTTTTTCTTCCATATAAAATTTGTGCTATTATTTTTTTTTATGTCAATGGCACACACACTAAAGGGAGAACCTATGGCGCTCGACGAGCGGTGTGTGCGAAGATGTTGATTGACACCGTTCTTGAATAGTTGTCGGTTGTAACTAGGGGGAAACAGATGCCCTGGGAGTGAGTCCCACAGTGATGCAGTGCGCCAGACAAAGGAGTTCTTGTAAAGCGATGTTCTAGGCTAGGTGTTTCCAATTATACGACGAGCTGGTGCGCTCTTGCCATCTGTCGTGACTGTCTGACAGGCCAAGGGCGGGATGAGGCGAGCCAAATCCTGGGAACATCTGCCGTGAAAGTATCTGAAAAATAGGGACATCTCGGCCACATGTCTGCGGTGTTACAGACTATCCATATTCCGGGTCATCTCCGGGGCGCCAATGAGACGCACAGCTCTCTTCTGAATAGAATCCAGCAGCTTTAGGGTGTGCTTTGGTGCGGCACCCCAGATGTTTGAGCAATATTCTAAGCACGGTCTTATTTGCGCTTTGTTGCGAAATAGCGCACCAAGCTTCTGGGAGGCTGATTTTGCGATGATAGCAACGTGGTCATGCCAGGACATATTGCTGTTGACCGAGACACCAAGTAGTCCGATTGACGAGGATGAAGGAATGGTCGATCCTGCCATAATGATGTCAGGGCCCGCCGTATTGGTCATTTTGGTAAACGTGGCTGCATGGGTCTTTGCGGCATTGAACTGGACCAAATTTCTATCGCCCCAAGTTTCAACTTTCTCAAGGTCTTGATTAATTGTTGTAATCTGATAAGTCTCAGTCGCTTGTAACAGTTTTGCTGATCTGAATTGGGCGACAAGGGTACTGTCATCTGCAAAACTGTAAATATGATTATTCGTTTCGGTCAGCAGGTCATTAATATAGATAAGGAACAGAGATGGTGAAAGTATCGCGCCCTGAGGCACGCGCGCGTTAATGGTGAATGTGTCTGAGATGTGTTCATCAACTGCAACGTGCAGAGATCGGTTCTAAAGGAAAAGGACGGAAGTTTGTTGAGCAATCCGTCACCCAAACTCTGTCGAATGCCTTCGGAATATCTAACGCAATTGCTCGAGACTCGAGACTCTCCGTAGTTCTCAATTGCCCTACTCCATATATGAGTGACAAAGGCCAATATATCTCCTGTCGATCTCTCTTTGCGAAAGCCTTATTGATTATCGCTAATTATTCCGTTGTTTTCGAGGTACTTGAATAGTTGCTGATTGACTACACGTTCCATGACTTTGGAGATTACGTGAGGCAATTGGGCGATAGTTTGAGGGCGTGGTTTTCTTGCCTTTTTTGAAACAGGTTGCACTCGAGCGACTTTCCAAAGAGATGAGTAAATCCCTTTTCGGTAAGACAGAGAATAGAGCTGCTTTATGCTGCTTATCAATATACAAATAACATAAACTATGCTTAAGTGGGTCGTTCACCTTATTTAAGTTTTTACATCTTCTTTTTCATCAATAATTAGGATTTTTTTAATTTTTAATAACAGCAGGCCAAAACGCAAATTCGCCAGGACTTTCCAATTGAAACGCAAAAAATAAAGCAGATAAGATCTGTATATTTTCGGTATTAAAGTCCTCCTCTAAGTACGCATTAATAACTATTTAGAATACACAAATGAATAAATTGCGGAACGATTAACAAAACTTGTAAAAAGTGGGGCTTCTCGAAAATTTTGGCCGACTCTCGAATATTTCTTTATTTTAGTAATCTAGAACCAAAAACATCAAAATCGAGCAGAGCATGAAATAAACGGTTCCCAAAATTTTGAAAAAGATGCCAATCGGTTTGTAACAAGTTCTCAAATAGGTCGAACGCTATTTAATCACGTCACGGTGCCTAGATTGATTTAGTTAGCATTGTTTAAGAAAATTAAGAAAAAAAGGTCATGTAATCATGGGTCTGGAAACGACAAGATACTAAAAAAACGTAATAATTAAAAATGCATTGTTCCGAAACTGCTTGCTTATCACTAACATCTGATAATATTACAGTTTACTATGTCAAAACAATCCATTATCATTAACTGGAAACAGAAAAGAAGCTGTTTTGTATATTTTTGGTATAAAACTCCCTCTCTAAGTACTCATTTGAAAAAGTATAGATTGATGAGGTAGAATAAATTTAATATGCAACATGCGATTTACTTGCAAAAACAGGGACTTTTCGAAAACGAAAACTATGTTCGACTGCCGATTATTTCTTTAATTAGTATTTAAATTTACTGAAAATAAATTACATAATATGAAAATTACTGATGATTTTAAGAATGAGTGAGTCTTTGAGTTAATGTCTCCTGGACGGCACATAGTTTGGGTTAGTACAGAAGAAAACTGTACACATGATTTCGTGATAATTTTTAACTCCCAATGTTGTAAAATGTAAAAGTAATTTGCGTTTAAAAGATGCGCTGCCAATCGTATGGGACAAAAAATGTTTAGGCAATATTAGCTGGAAAGATCAGCTTTTTCGCATTTCAACAAATCGGTTGATCTGATAAAAATAGTCTCAGACAAAAATTGTCCAGGAAGAACGAGTAGAATCCACCTTTTTGTAAAAATTTATTTTTCTGAACTGTTGATCTGAAATGAAAAGTATACAAAGGAAAAACGAAAATTTTGTTCAATAAGTTTTGATGTGGTTAATAGTTTCAGAAATATTCTATCTTCTTAACTTTTTGAAGTTCCATGTAAAATTTCTATCATGTAAGTTTCGTATGAACATTAGTGGAAACTTCGATTCAGTGGCGCACTCAAGCGCTTTATTGGTGCTACTTAAAGTTAAGAAATTCTAGGTTTCTGACAATCCCGATCAACTTGCATATTATGACCAGAGAGAAAATATCTAAAAGGAGAGGCGACAGCCTGTTAATCAATTTTGTACGCGCGAGTCCAAGCACAAAGGGTATAAGTGTCAAAATCAAAATATCATCAGCCGATTTCAGGTGATCAGATGTCATTGTCATTAGCTTAAAATATGTGAGGCTAGAAAAACAAAAAAAAAATCGAAAAATTATAGTCTGAAAAATTTAACAGCTAGAAAAAGTTAAGAGCGCTTCAATGAATTGAAACGAGAGATCTCATAAGTCTGCAGATAAATCCAGAGGGAAAAAAATGGGAAACAGAATTAAATTAAATTATTATAGAAACAGTTTTATTGTGTAGAAGACAGAGTTTAGCAACGAAAGGGCATATGGGTGGCGGAAGGGTTGCTGAAGATTCTGAAAAAAATTAGGATAATTGTCGGGATCGGGTAAGGTATCGTGCGAAATATGACCAAACTCTTCAACAAGTTTTATCCACTGTCGAATATTATTTTTATTCTAGTAATCTTGGACCTAAAAATATCAAAATCAGTCATATCTCCACAAAGCAGGACATGCCATCCGGTTTGTAACAAGTTCCCAAATAGGTCAAATGCTGCTTCATAACATAACGGTACGTAGATTCACGCAGCATTGTTTTATCATCAAATTAGGGACAAAGTTCATATACATGGGTCTGGAGTTTTCAGACGGCCTGGAAAGAACGAGATACAGGATGTCCAAGAAAAACTTAATAATTACAAATGTATTGTTACTAAACTGAGTGTTTATCACTCACAACTGATAATATTACAGCTTACTATCTCAAATCGATCTATTAACCCTGCAGTAGTCGCGGACGGACTCTCACTCCGCATGCGTCTGTTGTTGGTGATATTTCCGCCGCAGTGTGTCATTGCCCCACTAAGTAGCTCCTCGACTCAACTCAGCACTGAACCTGACGAATCGATCGATTTTCAACTGGTGAAGTGCAGTGTGCAGTTGCCTTCTGAAAATTTAGATTGCGGACTGTGAGTCCGCGCACGACTGTTTACGTTCTAATTTTTATTCAGAAGTCAAATCATGCAAACTGAATTAGAACCACTTCTAACTGTGCGATTTACTTTAAATTTGGTATTCTTACATAGTTTGCGTGACAAAACCATTTAACATATTATTATTTTTTTTAATCCAAGAGGGCGGCTCCATGATGGCGGACAAATTTTGTTATGTATTTATTGTCCGATTCAATTGAAAATTTATATCAGGGGATTTTCGGGGCCACGGATTACGAAATTGCAGTCAAATTTTTGAAATTCAAAATGGCAGATACAATATGACGAACAAATTCTATTTATGGTTCGATTCGATTGAAAATTGATATCAGGCGGGAACTTTCGGGATCAAGGAGAAATAGTCTTTGTAATAGCTTGTCGCCAGATATCCAGTAATTCTACCAAACTGAATATCAATGCGATCTTCTAGCGACAAGCTTTTAGGTCAGTCAATCGACAATGATAAACTAATTTTATTTTATTTTATTCTTTTTAGTACATAATAAAAGCTTGTTTAAAAAGTAATTTTATTTATCAAAAAATGGAATAGAAACCAAATATTCATATTTTAGTTGTGTGTGAGTCCGCGCGCGACCGTCCTATCTTAAATATTAGCGCGACTACTGCAGGGTTAAACATTATTTAACGGCGAGAAAGTTCAAACTTGATGCGACAGAAATTTGGTTCAGTTCAATGCAGACAAGACCAAAGCAGCTACGTTTACCAAGAAGGCCAATGCGGCGGGCCCTGACATCATTATGGCAGGATCGGCCATTCCTTCATCCTCGTCAATCGGACTACTGGGTGTTTCGGTCAACAGCAATATGTCCTGGCATGACCACGTTGCTAACATCGCAAAATCGGCTTCCCAGAAGCTTGGTGCGCTATTTCGCAACAAAAAACTGTATACACCGCAGCAGTTGCTATTGCTCTACAAAGCGCAAATAAGACCGTGCTTAGAATATTGCTCAGACATCTGGGGTGCCGCACCAAGGCACACCCTAAAGCTGCTGGAATCCCTTCAGAAGAGAGTGCGTCTCGTCGGCGACCCGGAGTTGACCCGAAATCTGGATAGCCTGGAACATCGCAGACATGTGGCCGAGATGTCCCTGTTTTGCAGATACTTTCACGGCAGATGTCAGGATTTGGCCCGCCTCATCCCGCCCCTGGCAACGTCTGCCAGACAGTCACGACAGACGGCAAGAGCGCACCAGTTCGTCGTACAACTGAAAACACCTAGAACATCGCTTTACAAGAACCCCTTGGTTTGACGCACTGCATAACTATGAAATTCACTCCCAGGACATCTGTTTTCCCCCAATTACAACCTACAACCATTCGAGAACTGTATCAATCAACATCTTCGCACACACACCGTTCGTCGAGCGCCATAGGAT
>MU184207.1:43651-55814 GCA_016904865.1 Pissodes strobi
GAAAATTCAGAAAACTGCGCTCTGAAAAATTTAGCAGCTAGAAAAAATAGTATATTATTTTATATGGAGAAAAAGTGATACTTTTCATGGCGCGCTTGTGTTTAACAGCCGAACGGAGTGAGGCTGGTAATAGAGAGCAAGCCATGAAAAGTAACTTTTCCTCCAAATAAAATATGCTGTTTTTTCTTCAGATGTCGACAAATTAATGCAAAAACATCTCTTTTTAATAGTAATAATAATTATTATTAAAGATGTGGGTATGATATGGCGGTATCCTATCTGACCCCTTTGCAACCCTGTAGATGCGAACCTACCATTTTATCTGTGAAAAAATATTTGGAGGTCAAGGGCCATAACGTATCAAAAAGTTGGGAATTTTCACCGGCATATTTTCAGTGCATTTAGTGCGTCGTAGTAAGACTTCCTTGTTCCCTCTGAAAATTTTCACGATATTTCTGATGACAATAGAATCATTTTCAGAAACTTGCCGTCATTTTCTCAGAGATACTGCGTGTAATAGAAAAAGTAGATCATCATCCAGGGCAATGATAAAATTACTTTTCACGGAGCAGCTTTAAGCGTTATGTTCTAAATATTTTTTCAGAGTTTTTGAAATTGTTTAAAAGTAATAATACGCCAGCCTATGTTAGACGTTAACAAATAAATATCTAAAATTTTCATTTTAAAAGTATAACTTTTGGTCAAAAAACCCATGCACACAATATATTGAAAAACAATTTGGATCAAATAATTCTAATATTTCATATGTTGTAGCACTTTGCCTTATATTTTGAATTCTGGAAACTAACATTCCAGGGTTAATGTTCGATTGGCCGCTACCTAATGTAATTTGTTATTGTTATTTTTAGCTCGATACATTTAAAGGTAACCCAAACTAGACATACCTTTTGCTATCAACTTGGATAAGATCGCGTTGCAATAACTCAATTCAGGCATGGCTGAATTAAACAATAACCCAACAAATTCAAACGAAATGTTAGATTTTTAAGTTTTCCAAATCTCAACAAAGGAATCAAAATTACCAGTGAGATAAAGAAAACAAAGTATGATTATTAAATTCAGTGAGTTGCAACGTTGCAAACGAAAATATGGCACTGGTTGGATAAACGATTTAAAAACGGTTGTCTTGCGTCATTTTATAACCCAAATAAAATATAATTTCATGAATTATCATAGTTAAAAGAACATAAAGGATATAAATGTGCCATTTTAGATAGATAGTGAGAATTAGTTATTTATTACACGGGATCGTAGGAGTGGGAAACGACTTTGATAACGAGTTTCCTCTTTGTTGAATCTCACTTCCGCTTTAAAAGTCAAAGTTACGAATAATATTGTTAACTAAAATTGCTATATTGCAGACAACTAATTAAATAAAATATAACTAGGTAACTGCTTTTCCATTAGATTTTAATATTATATCAATCGATGATTATCGTTTACGTCTTTTAGAATTAAATCCTAAATAATATATGTGCCTATGATATGACTCTATGAGGTGGGGCATTCCAAATAGCCCTTACGCAGCTGCCTTCTTAGGGAAAATCGAAATAAAAAAATTACTGTTTCATTAATAAAAACTAGTCCACTCAATAATTTAGATTGTTGACAGGCTCCTCGCTAAGGAGGTGGAGATGAAGAGATACATGTTCTCACAACATTTTATCTGCTAACTTATTTATTTGGGATATCAACATTATGCTTGTAATAATTGGTGTAAATAATAAAATGGAACGTGTTCAACGTTTAGTTATTCTACAAAAATTAAAAAGGTTGGACTTTCTCTGTGGACCAGGGATAAACGTTTGCAATACCCCAGTGGCTCCAAGAATTTCTGGTCGGTAGCAAAGGCAGCAAGTAATAACTTTACAAAAACGTCTCTCCCACCTTTGACGGCCGAACGCGGCGTCACGGCGGCGGAGCAGCGCGGCGACTACAGCTAAGGAAAAAGCAAACATGCTCGCCGAAATGTTTTCTTCGCACTCTACTTTAAACGTCCCCCAAGGCAAGGATGTCCCCATCATATCCAACATCAATACTACCATGACAGGAGTGAAGTTTCGCCACCATGATATCTAGATACGCAAAAGACATCAGAACCGGACGAAATACCTGCCATAGTGTTTCCAGACTTCTTTCTCTGTCTTACCGAAAGGGCATATACCCATCTTCTTGGAAAGTCGCTCGACTGCAACCTGTACCAAAAAAAAGGCAAGAAAATCACGTCATCAAACTATCGTCCAATTGCCTTGCTTCCAATAATCCCTAAAGTCAAGGAACGTGTAGTCAATCAGCAATTACTCAAGTACCTCAACAGAATAGTTAGCGATACCCAATACGGCTTCCGCAAACAGAGATCGACAGGTGATATATAGGCCTGTATCACATAAATGGAGTAGGGCAATTGAGAAAAACGGAGAATCTTGAGCGATTGCGTTAGATATTTCGAAGGCATTCGGCAGAGTTTGGCATGACGGATTGCTCAACAAACTGCCGTATTTCGTATTGCCAGCGTCTCTCTACAGCTGGCTTACCAGAAGAATCGATCACAACTCAGACACATTCACCATAAATGCGGGAGCGCCTCAGGGCGCAATACTTTCACCAACTCTGTTTCTCAATTTGGAGTATTGCTCACACATCTGTGATGCCGCACCTAAGAACACCCTAAAGCTGCTGGATTCCATTCAGAAGAGAGCTGTGTGCCTCGTCGGCGACCCGGAGTTGATTCGGGATCTGGATAACCTGAAACACCGCAGACATGTGGCCGAGATATTTTCACGGCAGATGTTCGCAGTATTTGGCCTGCATCATCCCACCCGCAGCAACACCTGTCAGACAGTCACGACAGACGGCTAGGATGCACCCGTTCGTCGTACGACTAGAACACCTACAACATCGCTGTACAAGGACTCCTTTGTCTGGAGCACTGCATCACTGTGAAACTCACTCCCAGAGCATCTGTTCCCCCCTAATTACAACCTACAACTGGTTAAGGACTGTGTCAATCAACATCTTCACACTCACACCGCTCGTTGAGTGCCATAAGATCTCCCTTTAGTATATGTGCCACTGCCATAAAAGAAAAAACAGCGAGCGTTCTGGCTTAAACCTATATTACGAATGTAATAATCTCATTTGTGAAAAAATCGAAAAAGCTCTTCTATTCTCAACCAAATACATTAGTATTTCAAGAAGATACCAAAATATTATAGATACCATTTCTAAAAAAAACGCGACAGAATAAAAATTAAGTATTTTGCAGACCACCTTCATCCACTTTAAAATGACACTGCCCTACTTGTTACACCTACCTGAATAGCTTATCAAAAATGCTTTTCAGCGATACCAAAATTAGTGAGATTTAAGTACGATGATGTTTTACAACAACGAAATCAAATTTCTGCAAAATTTGGCTGGAAAAATTAGAAAATAAACATAAATGATGAAAAGGCATCCCAAGCTTAAATTAAAACAATATTGTAGTGCTAAAATTTTTGCAATAACACAAACACTTGTTTTTTTGCTCTTTTAACTATTTTGCTCAAAATAATTACAATTTTGTTCTAAACAGAAATAAAGTTGATTTTCAAATTCCTCCCTAACTTTCTGAAAAATGTCTCTTAGAATACTTCGACATGTATTAATTATTATTATCATTTGACGCAATTCTTCCAGAGAAGCCGGCCGAGTTTTGTAGAGTAGTGATTTAATGTACCCTCATAAAAAGAAGTCCATAGGGGTCAGGACAGCCACTGAATTGCACCTCTTCTGCCAATTCATTGGTTTGAATAATGTTGGTCCAACTACTCTCTCGCACCATCTTGCTGGAATTATAGAAGATCTACGTTCAAATTTATATTGCCTTGTAAGTCTATTTGGTTTTCAAGTTCATGAACAATCGAGAGCTCTATAGTTTGGTTGGCTGAGCATTTCAGTAGAAACTTGGCCGGTTAAATTTCGTTCAATAAAAAAGGACCTATGACCTATGAGGATAAAAGAAATCAATTTGGGAGTTGCCGAAATTCTCGCTGTTATGATTTCACAAAACTGATTTCTTCTCTCTGGATCATCGTTGCCAAGTTCTTGCAAATATTTCATCTTGTAAGGGCGAAATTTATGCATTTTCATTACTTTCCTAATAATAGGTTCTCTGGATACGCCGGTAACTGCTGCTAAATGACCCGTTCGTCCATAAAATACACCATTCCCGAATTAAAATAAATTCGAAGAAAAAATACAGATACAAGTAATGGCAACAGCAAGCACGTTAAATTTAAAATATACAAATTGTATTGAAGATTTTATAAAAATGATCAAAAACTTCAACACTACAATAATGTTTTAATTTAGGTTTGGGATCCTTTTTCATCATTTTCGATTCTCTCATTTTTCCTGCCAAATTATACAAATGCCAGTTTTAAAACATGTTCTCAAAATTTTACCAACATTTCGTACTTAAATTTCATCAGTTTTGGTATCGCTGAAAAGCGTTTTTGATAAGCTTCCAGTGAGGTGATACGAGTACCTCATTTTTATGATATCTTCTTTAATGTAGAAAACATAAACATTGTAAATTTTCAAATTGTCACCCTGTGTGTATCTATATACATATGTATATACATACTCTAGCTTTATTATTCGCCTTTGAATAAATTAGGATAAAAAGAGCTTTCGTTCGATAATCTATTTAACTGCAAATTTTGCTTCATCAAGACTTTTATCCTTTCCACGTCAACTTTTGGGTTGTTATTATTTAACCAAAACTAAAACTGACCGCGCGATTGAATATGTTCGTTAAACTACAATAAATAATAAAACGTAAAAAACGTGACGATTATCGCATCCTTGCCAAAGCTAGACCAACACCGATGGGGAAAGATTTTACGGACCAAGAGGTCTAGCATGCCGTTATTGAACGTGTTCTTCCGAATTATGTATGTAAAAAAACAGAATCATGGAACTAAAGTTTAATCCTTTCTTAATACTTTTAATAAATATGACTTTAAATTTGTACTTTGTAACTTAACTAAAAAATTTCGTTCCATAGCTTTACTTCTCACTCTTTCGAAACTAGAAACATACGGCATTAGGGAAATTCCATGGAGTGATTTTATTCATGTCTATTTGGAAGAAGGCAAGTTGTCAAATCTAGACGCTGCTTTTCTTGCCAGTTGGAGATAAATACTGACATCTCATGGGAATCGATGTTCGGTCTCATGATTTTTCTTCTCTATATTAACTAGGGGGTCACAGGTGGCGGATAGTGAACGGCCTCTATATATAGAGGTTAACTGCGAGACAAGCACTGAATTTTATTCTTTGGCGAATAAGCAGTCCCCGGCCAAGCAGACCGAGTCTCTGCCGGTATAAGCAGACCCCTCTTGTCAGCCAACAGCCACAGGTGGAGGAGCCGACAAGAGGTAGGGCACTCTCTTGCCCTGGGAACGAGAAATCGTTGAGAGCAATGTTGAATAAAGGTGCAACGAGATTAAAACCAAAGAAGGACAACAACAACTTGAGGATCGCCACCTGGAATGTAAGAAGCATATACATGACAGGCAAAATTCATAATGCGATTAAAGAAATGAAAAGGCTAAAGATAGACATTCTAGGAGTTAGCGAAATGCGGTGGAAGGGTTGCGGAAAGTGTACTGTTGATAAATACAAGGTGCTATATGCCGGAAACGAAGAAACAGCCCACTATAACGAGGTGGCCGTCATCCTATCTGGATCACTTGCGACATCGATAATAGAATTGATACCGATATCTGACAGAGTGATTTTAACCCAGCTCAACTCAAAACCACTGAATACCAATATAATTCAAGTGTACGCACCTACATCTACAAGCAGTGAAGATGAGATCGAGAGCTTTTATAAAGATCTCAACAAAGCATTATCTCTAGTAAAAAAGGCAGACAACACTATGGTTATAGGCGACTTCAACGCGAAAGTGGGAAAAGAGAAATGTCAAAATATAATGGGTAGATTTGGAATGGGCTGCAGGAAGGACCGAGGTGACCGCCTTATCCAATTCTGCCAAGAGAACGACCTTGTTATAGCAAACACCTTATTCAAACTACATCCAAGAAGACTGTACACATGGAAGTCAAACGCAAAAACGGAGGAAGGCACCGTCCGGAATCAAATTGACTTTATACTGGTAAAGCAACGTTTTAGAAACAGCATAAAATCCGTCAGAACATACCCAGGAGCAGACATCGGATCGGATCACAATCCTCTAGTAGCGGTAATTCACACAAAATTAAAGATAATTATTAAAAGGCAAAATCAAAACAGCATAGACCGCACACTATTAAAAGTGGAGCCCACAAGGGGAATAGTTCGAAAACAACTGCACGAATGCCTAGCAACCCATAATGATAGTGCAACAGATGCTGATACCCAGTGGAACAAAATGAGACCAGCAATAAAGAACATCTGCCTAAACAACCTTAAATGTCAACCGCAAAATAAGTAAAGACCATGGATGAGGAGGGAAATTTTAGATCTAATGGAAGAACGTAGGCTACTAAAACACAACAAAAACGCTTATAAAGCCAAACAGATAATAATAAGACAGATAATCCGGGAAGAAAACGCCTCTTATTTGGCCAGCCAGTGCAAGGAGATTGAGGATCTAGAAGCGGCATATGATTCCTTCAACATGTATAAAAAGATCAAGGAAGCAACTGGCAACTCAAGATCAAACAGAACATCGGGCATACTGTACAAAGAAAGTGGAAAAGTAGTACAAGGACTCCAACAAGAAATAACCGAATGGGCAAAGTACATAACAAAACTATTTGAAGATGATAGAGCAGTAACATCGCCGCGCGCCGGTTTTGGATGACACAGAAGGTCCACCAATTACATGCAGAAAAGTGGAATACGCTATTAAGTACTCAAAAAGCCGCAAAGCAGTAGGGCCGATAAGATTCCTTGGGAGGTATATAAACTAATAGACGACCAAAACGGGCTCAAAGCACTCACCGCTTCCTTCAACAAAATATACTCCAGCGGTAAAATTCCAAACGACTGGCTGAAATCTGCATTCATAACAATACCAAAGAAAAGCACGGCTAAAACGTGCGATGAACACAGAACTATCAGTCTAATGAACATTTTGTTGAAAATATTTATGAAAATCATTCATGGCAGGATATATGCGAGATGTGAGAATTACTTAAGCGACACACAATTTGGGTTCCGCAACGGCCTCGGTACCAGGGAAGCACTATTTGGTATTAATGTCCTTGCACAAAGAAGCCGTAATATGTCAGTTGATATTTATGCCTGCTTTATAGACTTTCAAAAAGCTTTCGACCGAGTTAAACATGATATAATGGTGGAAACTCTCAAGCTGATTGGACTGGACAGAGCGGATATCAGAATAATTGCAAATTTATACTGGAGCCAAACATCAACAGTCAGAGCGGAGGGAACTGATACATCAGAAGTAGGCACGGTTGCATCCTGTCCCCGTTACTCTTCAATGTATATTCAGAGAGAATTTTTAAAGATGCACTCTCGGAAGAAGCGACAGGCATTATCATTAATGGCGAATCGGTAAATAACTTGCGATACGCTGATGACACGGTCCTGCTGGCCTCTAACCCGGACGATCTACAATTGATTTTAAAGAAAGTGGTGGAAAGATGCGATGCATGAATAAGCAGTTTCCTGAATTAAATAGGCGCTCAGGTGACGGGGATTTTTTTGATTCGAATAGATAGACACTTAACTAGACAGACACAATGGCGCCTTTCGTCGGCCGATTTTTCGGATAGACTTACTTGCGAAACTCGACAGGACAAGATCATAGATAAATCACTGACAAGATCGACTTCCCTTCTTTAAAATTTCACCGCACGCCACTGCGATAGGCTGATGGGTACGATTCAGAACGAGCGAATAAAATAATAGTATGATTGCAACTTGCTGTGTTTTAAACTTAGCTAAACTAACATCTCAAATGTGACAAATGTACATTTACATCGCTAGATATCAACCTCAGAGAAAATAAGAATATAACGAGGTTTTTAGGTTTCATGATAGATGAAGCCTCAAATTTGGTGATGTCTACTTTTCGTTGGTAAAGTCACATCTTCGATATGGAGCAATATTCTGGGGTTCTGTAACACAGCTTGTATTAATTCTTTTTTGATTTTATATAAATGACCTCTTCGCTATCTTTGTGGTACCGAACTTTGGAGTCGTTGCAAACCCCTGTTTGTGGACGTCCTGTATGACGTGACGCCACGCCTTATATGGCGTGCAGGTTATGTAGCTCAGACTCGGGATCGCTCTACGTCAGGTGAGAAGAAATGCTAAAGAAGGCACTTCAGTTAAAAACAATAAAAATGTCTATTGGTCAAAGACTTGATAAATTGACACTGTACCCGATTATTAAGGTGCGCATGTATTTTCGATTGAGGTATAATTTTGAATTGATTATAGGTCTTTGGTCACTGTTTTATAGTATTGTTTTTGTAAGAATTGTGTTCTGTTTTATTTATGATTAGCTTTGACGTTTTTCTTAAAACAAATCTGTCGCAGATTCGACTTATACCACTTTAGGTGGGGAGACCGAATCCATCCTTGCAAGGAACTGGTTCGGGTGAGAAACAAAGTCTGCCGAACTGATGGTTCGCTTGAGTATTTATAGGATAAAATGTGCTGATCGTTGCACATTTAAGGTTTGTAATCGCTTGCGTTGTTCATAATTTCTTTTGAATGTCTACATAATATTTTCCAAGTTCAATATTTACTTATGCATTTTAGTAGTTCACAGTATGCATTTTAGTAGTTCACAGTATGCATACATACCGGCTGACTTCGTATAAACTAGCACACCCGTAACTTTTTATTTTTTTATCATTCGGCAAAAATAAAAATAAAAGTGACATACAGGGAATTTTTTTTCCTTTCCAAATTTGTATTGTAATTTCCGGTAGTTTGGCATATATACGGGAGCGCCAACAAGTATATATTTTTTTAATGGAATGCCCTGCCAGAAATATGGCTAAAATGGAAGATTTTTTTTTGTGATTTCAAATATACAAGTTGACATTTGGTTCAGCCGTTTTTACGTTATTTAATTTTAGTTTTTTTTATGGTAGTGGCACACACACTAAAGTTGCACAGAATAGAACCAAAATCCAGTGGCATCATGAAAAACTGCGCTGGAGAACTTTCCGCCCCGTTATGCTTTATAAGCATTCATAACTCAAAAATGGAATATTTCCTGATAATTTTTAATTGGTCTTAAAAGCCACCGTCCTATTAGCTTGCTGCAATCTGCCCAAGGGCGTACCCAGCGAGGGGCAGGGCGGGGTGCTGCCCCCCCACCCCCTAGACCCTAGAATAGAATGTGGTTATTAATAACTTATAAAAAGAAGAGAAAAACCATTGTGCTTTTTTTATTGGTCTACCACTACTGACTGTCTGGGTCACTCAGTGATACTTGAGAGGCTAGAGTGCTATGGAGTCTGGCTTGGATGCGTTTTTATTTGTCTCAACGAGAACAGAGAGTAGCATTAACGGAGAACGATTACAGATATGTTTCCGAGGGTAGAGCTGCCAGCATTGGTGTCCCGCAAAGCACTGTCATGGGATCTCTCATCATTTTACGGCCCACAAATGACTTGTCAACTAATTTGGATAATGAGCGGGTTCACTCGATAAACTATGGCAATGACACCGATTCTCTCATAATGGGATCAATTCTGGTAGATTGGATGGAGCGAAATAGAGACTACTTAAAAGCTAGCAACAAGATACTGTTGAATGCTGGAAATTTAATTTTGTCTGTTTTGGAACTAAACAGTATAAGATGGAGTTCCCTGAGACTGCTCGGCTCGGTTTCTATCCATGACACCAAATTTCTGGGCTTATATAGAGACCAACATCTGAGACGGAAGAGTATGTTTGGGGTAGATTAGGCTCGGTGTGCTATACTCTCAGATTGCTAGGAAAGTATCTTGGTGTGGACCAGCTGCGAACAGTCTACTTTGCAAATCTTCACTCTATACTCAGGTATGGGGTAGATAGTCAGAGGGTATTTAATATGCAAAGAAGAGCATTGTGTGTAATGTTGAGATATGGCAACAGGCAGCTTTGCAGGGGAATCTTTAGATGCTTCTCGGGTTTATATATTTGAGTGTGTGATGTTTCTGTTTAGAAATAAATGCAGGTTTAACATGTACATAAACAAGCCAAGAGAATGCTGGACTATCAACTATCGACCAGTTGCAAACCCTGAGGTTCCCCTTGACAAACTAAATGCTTTCTTCTGTAAAATCGCCCAGAATCTCCAACAAACTCTCAATCCATCAACTGAACCCCTTGGTTACATATCAAACATGAATATACAAAAATCTTTCTTTTTTTGCCTACCGACTTGATTGAATTCTGACGTAGCTTTGATGACATTTGCTGATGCAATCAATGTTTCGTGGACGATGGGTACATTATTTTCAAACTGTCTAAAATCAGCCAAAGTTATTCCAATTCATAAGGGTGGAAATCTGTCCACTCTATCAAAACTAATTAAGAAACTAGTTAAATTTCGTGTGATGTCTTACCTGAGATCAAATAAATATCCTTAGTAAATTTTAGTTTGGCTTTCGGGAGGGTCATAATACTGATGATGTGGTGTATAATTTCCTTTATAATTTATATACCCAGATTAAGGTGGTAGGATTTCCGTGGCGTTTTTTCTGACTTATCAAAGGCGTTTGACTGTGTTAGTCATGAGATTCTGCTTCGGAAGCTTCACTGCTATGATGTCAGAGGCATAGCACTGTCCTGGTTTTCTTCCTACCTTAAAGGACATCGTCAGCGTGTCTTCGTGAGCTCCGAGCCCTCTGAGTATGGGTTAGTAACCTGGTGAGTGCCACAGGGCTCTGTTTTGGGTCCCATTCTTTTTCTCCTGTAGGTCAATGATCTCACAAATCTTGACAACCACGGAAAATTTACTTTATTTGCCGACGTTCTCTGGCATAGCCCTAACAGTGAGTCTCTGAGCTTAAGCTTGTTGGCGAACCTTTAGAAGATAAAGGCTTGGTTTGACTCTAATTGCCTGTCACTAAACCCTGGTAAGATCAGGGTGTTGTGTTTTAGGGGTAACCTCGGGGGTATGTCGATTGGCGGTGACCCAATTGTGCAGCACCCTAGCAACAGATTGCTTGACATAGTAATTGATAACGAACTCAAGTTTGAGAACTACATAGTTGATATTTCCAACAAAATATCAAGTGGCTGCCTTGCTGCGAGGGTGGCAACTAAAGAGCTGGGCGCGGCAGTTGGTAGATCTGTGTATTTTGCCTTTGTTGAGTTACGTTTTCGCTATACTTTAAAAGTAACGCTTTATTTTTAAAGTAATACCTTATTTTTAAAGTAACTGTTTCCTAAAAAAGTGCAGTCTTATTTACCCACCAAAACGAAATATACGATACCCATATGTTTTTAGTTTTTAATTCCGACTATGTGAAAGAGTCAACTGATGGAGTTCTGTATGGACAATTCAAACGGGCCAAGCGAATTTTTATGCTAACTTTGGAGTTAAATATTTTGCGAAAGAATAAAAATATCGATGGGCAGTTTACAGAATTTAAAAGAGAACCTAATTCTGAACAGATCTGTTTGTTCCGCTTTATTTTTGTTTGAAACATCTTATTGTCTACATGCTACAAGGGTAAGAGGAAAGTATGTTTTTTAAATCAAACTTTCTAAGTAGTAAGTATCTACCAGGTTTCCACAAAATCGTTTTTAAATTACTTTAATTCTCATTTTTATAATCTATAATTTATAAAGAAAAAAATAATTTCTCAAAATTTTGATATTCATTTTTTTTTCATCAAATTTTGATTTATGCTTCAGACACTTGTCTTAGTAGACCTTATTGTATTTTGTAGGGGCATAACATGTTGGTAGGTGATAATAACAACATATCGGACTATCTCTTTTGCAATGAGTAGATATTGAGTATATTTTAATTTCTTTCATTTCGTAATGACATATTCGGTACGACGGTGACGGTAGGTAGGTATCCATTTACAAGTTGCTTGAAACCGTTGTTTGAATAAAGGAGTATGAAACATAACCCTCAGGGCCGTAGCGATATCGTTTTCACTTG
>MU184207.1:66765-110897 GCA_016904865.1 Pissodes strobi
AAAATTATTTTTTTTACTTTTATTTATTTATTTTAGAAACAGTAACCTTAATTCCCAAAAAATATGGAAATATACATGTTACCGGAGGGTATACTACACGCAATTGTCATGAACTGAGACTTCCAATCCCAAAAAGTGCACTTTCTAGGAACTCACTAATATACCAAAGCTTAAAAATATACAATCATTTACCGGGAATATATAGGAATATTGAAAGTAATAAGCAATTCTCGCCTATTATTCTCTAGAAGAGTATTTTAATGACATTTTTTAATAGTACTGTAATAGCTTTATAACTTAGTGACAAATTTCTGTTTTCATTGTTTTATTTTATTGATTTTTTATATCTACAGCTGTTGTGTACCTATATATGTCATTTTATTTTTAACATAAATAAATAAATCTATATTTTTACTTTCTTGGTTGTGCACGTCTTCAAAAATGTTTTTGTCTCTTGTACAGGGTTATGCAACGATGACTAGACAAGGCGATTTTTTTACTTTCCCTGTACTTTTATAAAAAAAAATGAAATAGCCATCTTATGTAATTTTCTCCTGCGAATTCGGATATGTTCAGCAAACAACAATTGAACATCAAATAAAAGTGCTAAGGGTCACTTTGATATTTTTTTAAATAGAACACCCTGTATATTACTACATTTTTGGACTCTCTAGAAAAATCTAAACACATTTGGTGTATAATATCCTATACCTATCTTTAGCCGTTTACCAAATATTGACAGTTGGAAGTCGGGTATTTTGACACTTTGACAGGCTCTAAAATTTAAACCGCACAAGATCAAAGAAAACGGTTTGCACATTCCTATCTCAAGTTTTCATAAACTATCGAATGACAGTATCTTCGAATTTAACCTGCAGATAAAATTAACCGGAACTTTTAAACATCCGGTTAAATTCAAAGTTACTATAATTCGATAGCTTATGAAAACACAAGATAGGAATGTGCAAACAGTTTTCTTTGATCTCGTGCGGTTTAGATTTTAGAGCCTGTCAAAGTGTCAAAATGCCCGACTTTCAACTGTCAATATTTGGTAAACAGCTAAAGATAGGTATGAGATAGTATACACAAAATGTGTTTGGATTTTTCTAGAGAGTCCAAAAATGTAGTAATATACAGGGTGTTCCACTTAAAAAAAATATCAACGTGACCCCTAGCACTTTCATTTGATGGTCAATTGTTTTTTGCTGAACATATCCGAATTCGCGGGAGAAAATTACATGAGATGGCTATTTCAGTTTTTTTTATAAAAGTACAGGGAAAGTCAAAAAATCGCGTTGTCTAGTCCTCGTTGGATAACCCTGTACAGGGTGGCTCGAATTCGTGTCTATGTATGGGGAACTCGAAAACCGTAAGAGATACAGTGTCGGTCAAATTAAGGCAAAATTGCGCATTAAGGTGCCTAACAATATGCCGTTTAGAAAGTTTTGAAATTCCGAGTATTTACGGAGATATCCGGAAAAAACCGAAATTTTGAAAAATCGTTTTATTTTTTTCCTGGGCTTATTTAAAAACGGATTTCAAATCTAATTGCACTTTTGCATTGCCACTTTTTCCGCTCTATCCAATGATGATATCCAGTTTGAAATCCGACGTTTCGTCTTCAAGGGTTCATCATCAACTTTCTTTTTTTAAATATGAACTTTAATTTTTTTTATTGTTTTTCAGATGGTATTGGCGTTGTTAATATGAGTATGTGTTTTTATTTTTTTTTATTTTTTTTTGTTTAATTTTTATTATTTTTTTATTATTTTTATTTTATATATTTTGCTTTGGCGTGATTTTAAATAATTTAAGGTAGGTACTTTTGAAATTTTCATATTTTATAAAAATATTTTATTTCTTTTTTGTATTCAGTGGAAAATTGGAGCCCGTATTAGAAATGAAAAATAGTAAAATTATTTTTTACGAGAATATGGCCATGAACAACTTGCTTAGTGCATTTTATTTATAAGCAAAATTCCAATAGGTGTTTTTCCATCAAAGTACCTATAGTATCACGTAGTATGATTATAAATTGCTGATGTTCTCTATTAAATACATTTTTTAATTGGTTAAATTTGAGAATATTTTATCTTTGCAGTAAGCAACTTGTTTGGGTAATAGTTCATGGCCACATTCTCGTAAGAAATAATTTTACTATTTTTTATTTTTAATACTTTCCACTTAATACAAAAAAACAAAATAAAATATTTCTATAGAATATAAAAATTTCAAAGGTACCTACCTTAAATTATTTAAAATTACGCCAAAGCAAAACATATAATTAAAAAAATAATAATGAAAACTAAAAAAAAAATAAAAAAAAAATAAAAAAAAAATAAAAACACATAGTCATATTAATAACGCCAATACCATCTGAAAAACGATAAAAAAAAATTAAAGTTCGTATTTAAAAAAAGAAAGTTGATGATGATCCCTTGAAGACGAAACGTCGGATATCAAACTGGATACCATCATTAGATAGAGCGGAAAAAGTGGCAATGCAAAAGTGCAATTCAATTTGAAATCTGTTTTCAAATAAGCCCAGGAAAAAAATAAAACGAATTTCAAAATTTCGGTTTTTTCCGGATATCTCCGAAAATACTCGGAATTTTAAAACTTTCTAAACGGCATATTGTTAGGCACCTAAATGCACAATTTTGCCTTAATTTGACCGACACTGTATCTCTTACGGTTTTCGAGTTCCCCATACATAGACACGAATTCGAGCCACCCTGTACATATATTTTATTCTTTTAATTTATATATAGTTTTTATTTCTTTTATTTTAAATACACAATATTCTAGTCATATTTTATCAATCTTTATTTTTTGTTTTATCCTGTTCACAGCTAATTTTTGAACATGTATTTTTTATGATTGAGTTTATATTGAATGTTTTTTTTTTAGTTTTTCTTTTTAACTAACTGAAAATAGTTTCGTGGTCCTTATTATTTAGTTTTTTTTTTATTTCATTTATACATTTGTACTTTTTTGTTGTACTTTATACATTGACTTTGATGGTGTTTTTTACTCTTATTATAGGCTGCTTATTGTGTGGTTTAGTGCATAAATATCTTCTCTTTTGGCTTTGTTAAATGTTTCTTGAAACAAAAAAGCATATTTTGACTTTGACTTTTGACTCATTAGTTGCGGTTACGTAGCTGGCAGTTAAAATATAACCTACTATAAATTTTCCTAGCATTAACATCTTTAACTTACTTTCTAAAATATCTATGATATATTTTAAAGAAGAAGCCTTACTGAAGAAAATAAAATTTCTAGCTCTGCAAACAAAGCATGAGCATCCGGTTTTAGGGTAAAATTATTTGATGGAATCATTTGCAGTAACGTTTCTAGATCTTCTATTTTTAGCTTATCCGGAAGATGGGAAATTGAAAAACATTAAATATTGGAGACAGGGTTTGAATAACATCTTCAATCGCTGAGCGCATTCTAAAAATTAATGTATCCAGTACTGCTTTAAATTATATTCTATAAAATTTTAGAAAATCTAAATCTGCTTGGTTAAAATTTTTCTTCTTCTTCTATGACATTTTTAAATTCTTGTCCAACGTTAAAACCACTGGCAGTATTTTTGCCGCTATAATAGTAGTAGTAGTAAATATAACAACAGTAGCCGATTCTAAAACAATGTCGCGATCAATTTTTTTTTGTCTTGTAGCCAATGGCCATTTTTAATTTTTTCTGCTCTTTGCTTACTTTGACTCCCCTGTAAAGTGGCGCCCTGGGCGGAGGCTCCCCCTCTTCCCCCCTATTAGTTACGGCCCTGATCACCCTTAAAAGTCTTTATGTTTGGCTACCTACGGATTATGGGTATGCCACTGGTCGTGGTCACTACAAAATTAAAGAAATTAAAGTGTAGTAATTGCAAGAGAGCTAGTCCTTCCTAGGGCGTTATAATTACCTCCAAAATCTGCTCTTATAAAATACAGGTCTACTTACACAAATATCTGAGAGGTAGGTAGAAAGAAAAAAAATAGTTTTTGCTTTATCAAATAGGGACCGAAAAAATGCTAATTAAAATTTTTAAAAAATTGTGGAAACTCCGTAGGTACATGTAAAGTTTGATTAAAAATATCCTTTTCTCTTACACCTTGTAGATAGAAAGATGTTTCAAACCAAAAAAATTGGGACAAAAGTGTTAAATTCTGCAAACCGCGCATCGATATCTTTATTCGTTCGCAAAATATTTGAAGTTAACATAAAAATCCGTTGGTCTGCTTGAGTTGTCCAGCAGCCAGCAGTTTATAGTGTTATTTTTAATAAATATTTAGTAAAATAAGATACCGTGTTTTTGACCGCCCTACATTTTCATAGCGCTGGAAGTTCTAGAATGTGTTATACCCACATTAAAAGATTAATTGTAATTTAATTTATTACGTTTTAAATCTAAAAGTTAATTCTCTATAGGGTCGTTCTATATACTTTGGAGCACCACTAGAGCTTTAGCTTTAAGAGTTAGAAAAAAATTTAAATTACAAAAAAGTATTTTTGCTAAACCGTCATCATAAATTTGATTAATAACATTAAGTTGTTATTTCTTAATAATTCATCCTGTATATTTTAAAAATTTTGGTTTCTCAGTAAATTTTCTAGATACATTTCATGTAAGATGTCCTTCAACTGTGTTTCTAGAATTTAACGAGCAATCCAAAAATGCTATATTCAGTGTGTTCCATAAAAAAAAACACAACAAAAACACAACTTGTTATTAATCAAATATACGATGTTCATTTGTTTTATCTAAAGAAAATTTCTGACGGTTTAGGGTAAGAAAAATACTTTAACTTTTGTAATTTAAACTTTTTTCTAACTCTTAAAATTAAAGCTCTAGTGTGGTTCAAAATATAGAAAAAACCCTGTAATTAATCTTGTAATACACAAATAAATACAAAAACAAATAAATTAAACAACGTTCTTGGATTTGTATACTTAACTTAGGTATAACTGTGTGGCAAATTGTCAGCGGGTTGCTATGCCGTTTGGACTGTGAAATGTCATTTGGACAAGTCTGTTGCTAGGACTGTGTATTTTTCTGTTGTTGAGAGCCACCTGAGATACGGTATTGCATTCTGGGGTTGCTGCTTACTAGGTCTGTTTCAACGGGTCTTTGTTATTCAGAAAAGAGCCTTGAGATGCCTCTGTGGTTCGAATCGTGATGAATCCTGTAGGCCTCATTTTATTTCAGAAGGTATCTTGACCTTGGCATCTCTTTTTATACTAGAATCTGCATGTATAATGTTTCGAAAATACAAAAACAACATTTTCAATCCCTCTTATCCTCAATCCCCGTTACATGCTGTTAATACTAGAAGCTCACACTTTGTATCTTTACCCATTCCTTCTTCTTCTCTGACTTTAAACTCTATATTTTATAATTCCAAGAAAATGTTTAATCATTGGCCATTGAGAAGCATTAACAGTTATGTGAAATTTAGGAAAAAGGTCAGAGGCCTTCTGGTGTCACTCGCATGTTATTCTGTTGAGGAGTACTACGGGCATAATTTTAATTGATTTCTTATTTTATTGTTTTAAATTAGTTTTAAATATTTTGTTTCTGTTATGTACCTACCTGCTTTTAACGTTTGTAATTGGGTCTGTGTGGAAGACTTCTAATTCTCTCTGTTTGTGATTGATTTTAACTATATTTTTAACTCTTAATTTATTTTTAACCAATTTTTTGTTTTATTGACATGTTAAGTTTTATTACTGTATTATAACCTTTAGTGTATGACTATTTTAAGTATTTAGCAAACTGATGACCTTTTTTCCCAGCTTTGTCAATGAATTTCGTGAAATTTATGATAATAAAGCCTTATTTGATATTTTTAAAGTAACACGTTACTTTAAGGAAGTAACAATGTGCAGTTACTTCTAGTAACTCGTTACTGTAAAGTAACGTTTTTCTTTCGTTACTGTCAGCTCTGTGCAGAAATCATTTTTTATGGGAGTATGAGATTTTGAATTTTTTAAATTTTTTGAAGAAATTTGCTTTATTTTTTAATATTTCTAAATTTATTTAAATACCTTTACACCTTATTTACTTATGAACTTTTATATGAAATACAACTATGGAAACATTGCAGCTTTATTATTTAAATATCTTGTTAAATCTTAAATATGTACATTAAACACAGCCAAGCTACTTTTTACTCAAATACAATTTGTAATAGCCTAGAGAAATCTTCTCTATAAATATGTAATACTTAATTACAATGATATTATTAAAACATATATTTTTTCTTTATAAATGAAATAAGAATCAATTAGTAATAACTGACTAATAAGAAATTTTGCATTACATTTCTTTAACCTAATTCATAAAAATTAACATTAGAGACTAGCCAAAAAGTCTTTCAGTTTTGAAGAAGACTTACCTTTATTATCATAGGCCTTTTTTAAAATATTGCTTAAACTATTTCGACTTTTCTTCTGTAATTTTTCTTGGGACTTTGAAACTTCTAACAAAACAGGCTTTATAATATTTTCTTTCTTCTTTGAGAATTTAATGGTTTGTTTTCCTTTTCGATTTGATTCCAAAGGAATAAAATCTGATGTCTGGAAGGTCCTCGTGTTTGTCATACTTATAGAAGAACTCATGTTACTCTTTTCAGACACGACAAATGCATTAGTAATATCAAGTGATGTTTTGTCTATATTATTATTACTATTATCTGACTGTAGTGCCTTTTTTTTCTTCTTGGCAGATAACAGCGAAACAACACTCTCATTGAGACCACAAAATTTATCCTTCTTTTTTGATTTTTTTTTCTGTTTTCTTGGTGTGATTCCATTCCTTGAAGGTAGAACTGGTCTTTCTGGTTTATTCATCCATACTTCTGTTGCTTTCTGACAATAGGTGCAAGTTACAACCTAAAAGGGATCACCTACATTATTTAGAGGCAAATTAACACACATAGATTGCAATTTCAGAATTCACTTTCAGTTTCACATACACAAGTACAGTACAAAAGAATTATGGAGTATTAAAAACCTTCATTTTTACAAAATATATAATGTTGAATTAAAAATGTTCAACACTAAATTTTTCAAAATACAAGACTTCCTAAATGCATTGCTGATACACATCAATAGTAGTTCCTATTGCCACAAAGGCTTACAAAAAACGTTTCTACATCCTATTCCTCATTTCCACCCCCCCCAAAAATTTGAAATGAGAAATGGTTAAGTGATATTATAAAATTTGGAATCTTTTTTTCACTATTTTTTTGGAGCGATAACTCCCGATTTTTAAAGATATTTTTCAAATTGTGTTTTCAAATCTGTATACCCACCAACCCATGATGCGTCTTCAACACAAAACCCTAACAGTACGCTCAAAAAATTACCTTTCTATGAAATAACTTAGATGTCTGCCTAAAATTTAAATACATATTTAAATAAGACATCAGAACACTAACACTTTATTATTGTGTATGCACTTTTTAATTTGGTTTGCATCAAATTAAAATAATATAGGTATCAACATGTTTTGGCACTGAACATACATTGCAGTGTAAAAATAATGTATATACTACTCATTGAGCCACCATTGAATTTTCATTCAAGTTACCTAATAAGTAGATAATCCTTAATAATACCTATATACCTGATTTAATCTTAGAACAATCTAATGTATTTGAGCGTGTCTGTTTGCATTTTATCGAGATGAAACCACACACTTGCTGTTCAATGAAAGAAACTATTATGAAGAAAATCTCCAGTAAAGAATTTTCCAATATCTTATATATATATTGTTATTAATATAAATATCAAAAAAATCCCCGACTTCTAAAAATATTTCATTTCCTGACAGAGAGACCAAGTTTCTAACATATAAGTTTACAATATTGCAGATTAACAGAAACTGCAATAAGGACCCTTATACATACCATTTTGTTCTGTCTCTGAAAACCATTTGGATACTTTTTCAATAATTTTTTATAGTATGTCTTTTGATAACTTGTCAAAATAATACGTTTATTTACTTTGGCAATTATTTTTTTAGCAAAAGAGCTCAGTTTTACAGGTTGAACTTCAAATTTAGTATTTCCTTCCGAAAAATGCATGAAACACCGTTGACATCTGTGGTAGGGCTTCTGTTTTGGTAAATATATATGCCGTCGAAGCTCCATCAGCCTACATTTTGTTCTAAAAGTAAAATAAAAGCAAAATTATTGCTTTAAATGCAAAGTAAGATTTTTACCTATAGAGTGATTTTAGGGTAGGAACATTTAAACTTTTCATTCGAGTCAAATTGTCCAAATATTTTATGGAGTTTTGAATGATGGATTTATCTTGATCTTCAACCGTTTCAATCAAATCCATTTTTCTAAAATATTTTTAATTCCAGAAATTTCAAATTTCAAAACCTATATAAAATATAAAAATATAAATGATTATATTGATTATGAACTATCAATATACAATATAACCTATAAACCTATTACCATTGTCTTTTCCCTATATAAACAAAGCTATTACCTACTTCCTCTCTTCTTCTTTCTTCCCACCCAATTTTTTCAGGCCTTAGCTGTCAGGACTAGTTGATCATTTTTATTTGAATGGTATACGAAAGAAAAAAAAAAACTGAGCAGAGCTCCACCATAACGTTTGGCTGAGCCATAATTTCTGTCGAAATATACAAAATATTTTATGGCTGAAAAAATACAGTGTAAGAAACATGCATTTAAAAAATAAGAAATATATTTAACTACAAGAAGATCGATAAGCAGAATACCGGATAAAATATAAAGGATACAATTTTGGAATTGATATCACGTAAGTAGAGTAAAAAATAGTTACATCTGAGGAAAAATTTGAACATTTAAAAAATATGCTTTTTCTTGTTCCATTATGTGGTGATTATTAGTCTTGTTTCTGGAAGGGCAGTTTTTCAGAACATTCATGAGTGGCAGTTTTTCAGAACATGAGTGGCTTAATACGATTCTTTACAGACCTACGCCACTATGCTATATTAGCCGCTTCTGATTGGTGGGTTAGCATCACTTTAGAGTACTGTTAACTCTTCAGGCATGACCCTCCGCTCCGGGGCGCAACCAGACAAAACTAACTGAAACTACCCAAATGTACAAAAAGAAACAAACATAACCTTAAAATAATAAAGAAAACATGTCTTGTCCCCGACGGGAATTGAACCCGGGACGTCTACATTCCAAACGCAGAATCTGACCTTTAGATTAACTAGACCTGGTGGAACAAAGTGACGTTAATCCACCAATCAGGAGCGACTAAAATTGCATAGTGGCGTATGACTGTAAAGGAACTTAAAATGCTAATAAGTACGTTACCTATATTCTATATTACAGGCGGTGAGATTGTCATCTAAAAAAATTGTCGAGATTCCCGTTTTCAGTTTTGAATTTGTTCACATTCAGAGTTCGAGTTTTTCTCTGTACCAATTCTATGTATATATTCCTTGATTAAATAGTGGCTTGTTCTTCTGCGTATTTATTTCTTTATTTATTTATTTATAATGAATTGCCTTAAGATACTTAATATTTGACCTAAAACTAATACAAACTTAACAATATATACATATTTACACTAATACAAACTTAACAATATATACATATTTACAAATAAATACCTATATACTACCGACTAAGGTGGTACCTAACAAGCGTCCACCTAAGCCTAAGATAACTAAGTAAATGACATGATATTTTAATTCTAATTGATTATTTTAACACTGCACTTTTAATGTTCTTCGGCTTCATGTAGACCTTCCTGATAGGGGGAGGCGGAGGCGTCCTAGGGTCCTAGTCCTAGTCTTGGTTCTTTAGGGCATCACCTCGTGGATCATCTTGTGAATCTTCCTGAATGGCGTTTCCTTTTCCTATATGGCCATCCTTCCTATGTTCCTGCTTACTACCTGCGTCCTCATCGTGTACCTGAAGAATATCGTCGCTGTATCCTGTATTCGCTGTTCTAGCGGTCTTGTCCCGGCTTCTCTGTGCAGCTGTCTCGTCGTCTTAAAATCCTCCCATTGGTAATTCATGATCATCATGGCTATTGGTATGACGTAGGTGTTGTAGAGTCTGATCATGATGTCCTTGTCCAGTCTTGATTGCTTCATGATGAAGGGGTATATTGCGCTCGCTGCTAATTCTGCTCTTCTCCTGGTGATATGCAAGTGGTCCTTGAACGTTAGCTTCGCGTCCAGCGTGACTGATCCTAGGTACTTGACGGTGCCCTTGTCTTCTATCCACGTCCCGTTGATCATGATATGTGTCCTTTGTCTCCTGCGTTTTTGGTTGAAGTTGATCAGTTGGGTCTTCTCCTCGTTGATCTTCAGTTTCCACTTCTTGAAGTATTCCACTATCTACCTGACATGTTGCTCTATTCTCTGCGTGGCCCCTATCGGCTGGGTTGATGATGTATAGACCGCTACGTCATCCGCGAAGAGTGCTATTTGGTTGTTCTGCTTCCTTAGTACGTCATTGACGTATATGTTGAACAGCGCCGGCGACATCTTGGTTCCTTGAGGGGGTCCCTGCCTTACTTTCCGTGTCCTTGATTATGTCCCGTTGATCTGCGTTGTTGTCGTCCTGTCCTTTAAGTAGGTCATGATGGTACGTAAATACAATTGAAGTGTGATAGGCAAACTACAACGACCTACATTACAATAAAACAACGTTTAAACGTAATTAATTTTTTTTTTGTGGCAAACTTTTGAAAATTTTAGTTAAATCTAATTGTTCATAATTGCTACATGCTACTGCACGTCGTCAAGAGGCGAATCAGGCCGACAACCGACAACATTTTTTGCATATTTCATTTTAGAATACGAGGATTCACAAATGTAAGTAGATGTAAACAACGTCAGCAGCAAATGCGCACAACTCACAGCATTTGAAACTTAGCGGATACTAATTTCCAAAATTCTTTATATTACTTTATTTCTATTTTCTCTTTGAAAAAATGCTTCCAGATTTGAAACATTTGTAATTTCAATAAAGTTATTCTGTAACTCTATATTGTCAAATCCCAATCTGACAACAAAACACATTTCTTGACTTTTCTTAAATCTTGAAATCTGAGCTTGAACGCCTTGCCTAAAGAAGCTAAAGTAATTATAAATTAAGACATCTCTGGGGAAAGATTAATGCAATCTTCTTGACCCTTTACCATTGTTGGAAAGTTATCTTTGATAGTAAATACTTTACTCGCCAACTAGGAAATAATTTTATTTTCACCACGTAACGTAAACCACGATTGGGTTCATGAAGTTTTTCTGTGAGATCGCAAAGAAAAGCTAAAAGACACTGTCTGTTTCAAGTTCGCTGTAAACTTTTTTGCCGTAAAGAATAAAACCGTTCTAGGACTTTTCCTCTACTGAGCAATTGCAGCGTGGTATATAAAAGAACATCGCCATAGTTACTTTTCATTTCTTTCAAGCGACTTTTGAATGCGGTCCTACAAGGATCTCAGACCCACCAACAAATATCGAATTCCATATGTAAGCTGATCATAACGTGCAGAGATGTGTTCATCTCTGCACGTTGCAGTTGATGCACATCTCAGACACATCTCAGACACATTCACCATTAACGCGGGCGTGCCTCAGGGCGTAATACTTTCACCAACTCTGTTCCTCATCTATATTAATGACCTGTTGCCCGAAACGAATAATCCTGTTTACAGTTTTGCAGATGACAGTACCCTTGTCTCCCACTTTAGATCAGAAAAACCTTTACCAGCGACTGATGAGACTTATCACCGCAGACAGGAGCAGATTACAGCAATTAATCAAGACCTGGAGAAAGTTCAAACTTGGGGCGACAGAAATTTGGTCCAGTTCAATGCAGCAAAGACCCAAGCAGCCACGTTTATCAAGAGGGCCAATACGGCGGGCCATGACATTATTATGGCAGAATCGACCATTCCTTCATCCTCGTCAATCGGACTGCTGGGTGTCTCGGTCAACAGCAATATACCCTGGCATGACCACGTTGCTAAGCATCGCCTTCCATAAGTTTGGTGCACTATTTCGAAATAACAAACCGTATACACCGCAGCAGTTGATCTTACTCTACAAAGCGCAAATAAGATCGTGTGCGTAGAATATTGCTCACACATCTGGGGTGCCGCACCAAAGCACACCATAAAGCTGCTGGATTCCATTCAGAAGAGAGCTGTGCGTCTCGTCGGCGACCCGGAGTTGACCCGGAATCTGGATAGTCTGCAACACAGCAGACATGTGGCCGAGATTTTCCTGTTTTACAGATACTTTCACGGCAGATGTTCCCAGGATTTGGCCCGCCTCATCCCGCCGCTGGCAACGCCTGTCAGACACTCACGACAGACGGCAAGAGCGCACCAGTTCGTCGTACAACTGGAAACACCTAGAACACCGCTTTACGAGAACTCCTTTGTCTGGCGCAATGCATCACTGTGAAACGCACTCCCAGGACATCTGTTTCCCCCTAATTACAACCTACAACTGTTCAAGAACCGTGTCAATCAACATCGTCGCACACACACCGCTCGTCGAGCGCCATAGGATCTCCCTTTAGAGCTCTCTCACACGAGGATTCTGTATGCGAGATACGCGTATACGAGATACAGAATCGCGGTCGAAAACTTGGACTGCTGCATCGAATTCACGTATTTCTTCAGTCAGTACTAAAATAGTCGCAGTCGCATCACTATAGCGCGTAGTAAATAATACCTATGACGATTCAATTTATACTGAAACATATCCTGCGTCTATGATATATTCTCCGTTGCAAAAGTATCCATGTCTGAACAGGTAATTTTAGGTTTGTTCCAACACCCAAGTAAGCGGCATACGCATTCAGCGTCCGGTGGCTAAAGTTGCCGGAATGCAGAAATTCGGAATCCCGACACTGTATGCGTCGCTCGTGCCGTGTGAATAGGTCCATTTGAATGTGTGTTTAACCTGTATCTCGGATACGCGAATCTCGCATACAGTATCTTCGTGTGAAAGGGCTCTTAGCGTGTGTGCCACTGCCATAAAAAAAAGGGAAGCGCTTATGCTTATAGATAACGAATTTACAAAAACTGATCTCTATACGTTCTAGCATTTCGGCATTACATCTATAGAAAGCAGACCGCACTATACTATTATTGTACTCCAGGACAGAACGGACAAGGCAATTATACAGATAATATTGTATTACCCCAATATCTTGCAGATGTTTGCATGTGCGTTTCAAAAATCCCAACATTCTATTTCCCTTCAAAACTATATTCTCTATACGCACAATTATGCATTTGCCAGCATTAACTGGCCTGCGTAAAGTAGACACTTGCAGACCTTGAAAACCGATACTACGTCGTTAATGAACAGCAGAAACAGGACCGGGCCAAGATGAGAGCTCTGAGGCACACCCGAAACAACATCTGTTAGCTCTAATACTATGCGATTTAGTTTCATACTTTTCCCTCCCAGTTAAATATGATTCGACGGAGTCTAGATATATATTGCCAAAGAATATTCTTTGATATTGCTCAGCGATTACCGTGCTGCGCAGTTTCCTTAATAATAGTTTGTGTGATACGCTGTCAAATTATTTCGAAACATCGGTGTAAATGGCTTCCACCTGGGAACCAGTGTGTTACTTTTTCATGTTGAAAATACCCAGGATGGTATCTGTTAAACGCTCTTTAAAGAAACCGTGTTGTTCCTCACATATCAGTTGTTTAAATGATCAGAATATTTCATCGGTCAATCTACATTCAAAGTTCTTAGGTATCAAGGAAATAAGAACGCCATTGCCTATATTATAGTTTTCAATGACGTTCTTATATCCCGATTTAAAGATGGGAAATATGGTCGATCGTTTCCATTCTTTGGGAAAGTAACCAAAATTGATGGACCTCTGGAAGATAATACGCAGAACATCGGCGATGGACTTTCCACATTTCTTGCAACCTATGGGATAAGTTCCATCAGGACCGGAGTCCTTCCCCAAGTCCAGAGAACTCAACTTAGCCAGTATCTCCTCTTTGGTGAAGCTATGATTGTGCAGTGTCCCAAGAACGTTGTGTGGCGACCAGGGCCAGTGCCTGATTTATTTTAAGAAATTGTACTATAACGTACCCGGGTCTGTTCAACATAGTTGAATGAGATAAGTTGTGCTTTGCCTTTATTTTGCCAATGATCGTCAAAATAGATTAAAAAGAAAATCAATACCTACGTTGTGTTATTATTATATCTTACTCAATTTTTAATTATTCGGATTGCGCTTCGACTAGACACAGTTAGGGAAATTTGAGGGAAAGGTGCGTCATGTAAATTAAACCACAGATTCCTAATACGCCTAATTTATTAAAGAAAAGCGTGCCATACTCCGCCTGGAATTCACGAGGGAAAAGAGCATGGCAGAGAAAACCTCGATCCCAATTCCTAAACCGAGTTATGCTGTACAACCCTTATTAGTATAACAATGAATTAAATTACTGTCTCACGCACTGCAATTTGTCGCTCCACACTTGTGACAATACTACAATACATTCAAAACTGAAGAGTTTAGTATTAGTTAGCCAGACGTCGCCAGCAGGTACTGAGGTCCCATACGGGAGGCTACTCAGCTATAGTTGCAAATTGAGCCAATATCTCTAATAAGACCTGCAGGCCGATTAATATATATTTCCTTCGTCATCGCTTAGCGATTAATTATATTATGTAAACACTTTTGTGATTGAATAGTATTTCTCTGGTAGGCTGTAAGATTATAGGATACGGAAGAACGATTCAAATAGCTCATACCTTTACTGTTGCTTATTACTAATAGTCATTTCGATATAATATATTTCAATTCCGAATATATGGTTTTATTCTGTGTAATTGTGCACAGGCTACAAATCTTTTATCATTTCGGGTGCTTATAAGCAATTGGCATCATTCAAAAATTAAGGTTACAAAGTTAATTTAAATTTCACATAGGTTTCATACAAAAGCAAATCATTGAAAATATAACGTTTGTTAAAAGAACGACTCAGGGTACCTTGCTCGCAAGCTCACGATTTATAGCTAGGATATTCGCTCAGTCAGGGGAGGAAAATGTTAGTGGATTCATCAAGTCCCTTACTTACATTACAATCACAGTCATACGAAATCTAAAATTCCAGCACGAAAAGACAGACCGAAAAAGCAGTGTTAGTCACAGCATAAAACGATTTCATTAAATATATACACATGTTATTCCATCAAATATTAATTATCAATGAGAATAAAAGAAATATTTATGCAAATCATGTTAATAACAATATCAAAATATATACACATGTTATGCCATCATATATGAATTATCCATGAAAATAGAAGAAATATTTATGCAAGTTATGTTAATAACAATATCAAAATATATGCACATGTTATGCCATCATATATGAATTATCCATGAAAATAGAAGAAATATTTATGCATATTATGTTAATAACAATATCAAAATATATACACACGTTATGCCATCAAATATTAATTATCAATGATAATAGACGAAATATTTATGCAAATTATGTTAATAACAATATGAAAATGTATACACATGTTAGGTTATCAAATATTAATTATCAATGAAAATAGAAGAAATATTTATGTAAATTATGTTAATAACAATATGAAAAGGTATACACATGTTAGGCCATCAAATATTAATTATCAATGAGTATAAAATATATAATGGTACAAATTATGATAATAACAATATTATAAGTTTCATTTCACCGACTTGTAATGACATAATATTGCAACACAGAAGCAAAACGATTCACCAAAATAAACTGTACACTCCGCTGGCTTCTGACTCTCTATTTTTCCGTTCTCGAGCAATACCTTTCGGATCTCCTCCAAAAAACCTCACAAAAAACCGACTTCAATTTATGACTTGATTTATCTTTTACATGTATAAAGGGTGTCTCAAAATATATACATATATAGGGTGTCTCAAAAATTAATGTATCAGGTTCAATGAAATAGTATTTTACAGAGGTGGGTTATCTCAGAATGTTTTAACAATTTGTTAAAACAAAAATAAATAAAAAAATTAATTTAATTTTAATCGTTCAAAAATTTAATGAAGTCTCGAAACAAAAAAAAAAGAGAGAAAACGTTCAAATAAAATTGTTTATTTTATTAACAAAAATTAAAAACGAATTGAAGTTTAACGTTCACGAAGTAACGCCAGAATCGCGAAAAAAAGGGTTAAACATTTTACCTAATAGAAGTGGACAACAAAAGCAGCTGACGCCGTTCTATTAAATATAATAATAACTTACCATTGGAATATCTTTCAATACTCGGCATGGTGTATAACTTCACAAGATTCGAGAACCAATTTAAATCGGAGTTGACTTATACTTTTGTTTTCGACTGCAGGAGAACGCGACACAAAATGAACTAGAAAAAAAGATAAAAACTGCGGTTAAACAATTCTTACGCAGGTTCCCCAAATTTTGTTCTAAAAAGAGCATCATTGGTCAGGGGCGGTTCTAATTTCCAGTCCAGCGAATTAAAATGAAAGAAAAAAGTCATGACCTCATAAGGTTCGAATATTGTTTGGACTTTGAACACACGTGTGAACTAAAAAGCCAAAGCTAGGCATGGAAAATTTCGGACTCTTTGGGAGATGGGAAGGTGAAACCAGTTAGAACTCGAAAAGTGTTTTCGTCGAAAATTGGGGGCAATTGCGTAACCTCACACGTGAACTTCGTGCAGGTGTACAGATTCCAGATTTTTCCGGGGAACAAATGCGTCAAAAAGCTGCTATAAAAGCGTGAAATTATCGGAGACAATTCAGTCTTAACCTAAACAACAGTTGCTGTGGGTCGTAATGACCAAATCCAAATTTTAATAAGAAATATCATTTGCAGTGGGTCTTTATGCCGAAAAATAGTTAGAAAAGTTCTAAAAATTAAAATCTTAATTTTCTAGTCGGTACTATGGTCTTAGTTGTGACCAAACCGAATTTATTGTCTCACAGTTTAGATGCTATTGAAAGTCACTAAGTAATTAAGTAAATTCATGTCGTCGGTTCGAAAAGTAAAGTAAGGAAACGTGGTGGAAATTCGACATCCGTCGTGGGAGAAGATGGTCAAACAGGAGGAAGGGCGGCTACGATGGCAGGCTCCGGGTTAACATTAAGCGTTAGACAGTAAGTTTAGTTTTAAATCATAATGTGTAGAGTGCTTGTATATTTGAAAACATTTATCGTTGTCTGTCTGCAAGAATTTTATGAGTATTTCAGTAATACAATTCAGTGCTAGCGTTAGATAGTAAGTTTAGTTTTAAATCATGAGGCGTAGAGTGCCTGTATATCCGGAAACATTTATTGCTGTATGTATTCGATAATTAAATGAGTATCCCATTAAAATAATTAGTGCTAGCATACTCCGTATTTTATTTAGTTAATTCGCTGCGGAAAAGATCATTGCTAATTGAATTTATTTTATTAATCCATAATTGTTTGACTGGCTAGTAAAATATAACATTTTAGGAAAGTTGATACACCGAAAAAAATATCACAGTGTCTAAATAATAATACCAGTGTCATTTTCTTTTAATGTGCAAGGACTGAATGTCTGGCGCTGTAGATACGAGATCATATTAAAAAATAAGTGAATAGATTTAGCCACAATTAAAATGCTCCCTTTCAATTGTTTTATTAATTCCAAAACGAAACTGATGTGGCTTACATTCATTTAATTATATTTAATATACCTGAGAATAGAATTAGGTACTGGTAAGAGGCATAAAGTGGTTTTCAACTAGGTGGCGAAATATGGGTGGTTTCCCAAGTTTATAGGTAAATTATTTTACGACGAAATAGGGTGTCAACACACTGGTACTGCGAACCCGGTTACAGACAATGAACAGGAGGTGAAGAAAAGGCCGAATTCACAGTAAGTAAAGAAATAGGGTAAATCTGCGTTCATTAAGGTTGCTACTGCCCACTTCAACATCCGATTCCTCAGTGAGTCGTGTATAGGAGGCCTTAAAGTGCTGCCCAAATGAGTGCACAATCTGATGAGGAGTGTCCTTGGTTTCACCCTTAATGTCATTACACAAGGTATACCACCAAGACTTCACGAACAACCAAAATGCTCGATGACATTTGTCGAAATGGTAAGTTCTGTACTCTAGACGTACAACAAATTACAAAAGTCGATCAGGTACTTACTCTCTCTTCGAATCGCAAAGTATCTCCTGTAATCCGATTGATGGCCATAATTTTTATATTTCTTATACAGCCGATTTTTTTTATTCAGTAATCACCACAACTCTGAGCTGTACCACCGTGGCAAACGATTCTGACTGACTTTTATCTTTGGCACGTGTGTTTCAATACCCTTCCCAAATTACTGCATAGAACTCTTCAACAATTGAATCCAATCCATGACCAGAGTAAAGGAAACTCCTGTCCGTGGAACGGAGATAGTCGTTCAGGCCAGTGTAATCCACCCTCCTGAAAGCAAACGCCCATGTTTCCGTTCTACTTCTTAAAGATGGTTTCTCTGAAGTGCGAATTGCGAAAGGAAACTTTGTGTGAAAAAATTCGCTCTAATAAAGATATTTCTAAGGACAAGGGAATAACTACTTTCTAGACTTCTGGTGCAGCCGGGGACCTAGAAACGACCTTATACCTTATCTATCAGGCCACTTGCGTTTTTAGTCTCATCAGTTTTTCGTGACGGATTTTATCAATGGTAGACTTCAAACATGACGTCATCAAAATTCATAAACATTTCAATGACAGTAAAAACCATAGAGAAAGCAAAAATGTTTTTCTTTGTCTATGGTAAAAACTTCTATGAGTTTTATGTGGCCCGGTGACGTTCGACAGATTAGAATGTCCATTTCAGAATTTTCAATTTCTTCTTTCCACGTTTTCTTTAGTAACTATAAGTTTTTGATCAATCCGTAAATAAAGTTGTGCTAAGTAAAATCATTGTTTAAAACAATGCTGAAATCTAACGAATTTTGAGGTTTAGACATTGAAATCACCAGTTCATTGAGTATAGATTCTATACTCAGTGACTCGATGAATACGATACGATGGCTAGGGATAGCCAAGATAAGATTAAAAACACTAAACTGTAATATTCAGCCGCTTAAATTGTTCGCGATTAATCTACGAATTCTTCGGTGAGAACAAAAATGTTCATGCCTTTAAGCAGAGAAATATATCGGATAAATAAAAAAATTGAGGAATAGAAAAACTATTTTTGCAATTACCAAGATCACACTGAGGCAGAAACCAAGGAAAAAAATTAGACCGTGGAAGAAGATGTCATTATATATTGATTATATTATGATTTGTAGTGGCATTGTTTACTATAGACGAATTTTGGCGATCTGAAAACAACATACTACTAGCACGGTATAAATAAATATACGGTAGGTTCGCTGGAGACAAATTTCCAAATTTGCCGACAGTGTTTGGCATTGGAGCGAATCCGGATCAATCTTGTTCGTTGCCCGCGGTGGCTCGGCTACGTCTACGAGGGACCGTACGTATGCCGTCAATGTGCAAACCCCCTGAGATTGTGTACTGTCGGGTCGCGTTGAAATAATAACCGAGGAAGTAATTTTGCAGCAGCGAATACTTTTTGAATCTCTCCCGACAGACTGCTCGCTGATATATACCGTGCTGCAGGTGTGCGGCTGCTTTTGCGTTTGATGCAAAAACATCAAAACGATTTTGCTGAGTGACTATTCGATATTGTTTGTACTCTGCTACTAGCAGTAAATATTATGACGTCATAGTTACCTAAATGAAGTGGGGCAAGGGGAATATATGACAATAACCAAATATATTACAAGAATAACAAACAACTTAACCTACATGTTTCCGATTCAGCGAATAAAAGTAATTATTTGGTGTCCTTTGTGATTTGGGATCATTTATTTTATTAACGTATTAGCTCTTTCTGTGCTCCAATTGTATTTTAAAAATAAAATTGTTATGATTATGTGGTTCATAAATACATGTTCTCGCCAGTGCGGTTAGTGTGGTATTTTTTTCTTTTCACACTTTAGTTCTATCTATTAAAAGAAGATGCTCTAAAAATACGATTTCAAGTAACCATCTCTCCAGGATAGTTGAAGTTGCATGTTTATTGCATGTGTAATGTGTATTATGTTGTAATGTCATAAATACTTTATAGTTATTCTACTAGAATCGATAAAATGTATATTAACCCAACTAAATACAACATACTATCTAGTAAACACTCAAGCCAAAATTCGTCTTGTGGTTTTGAGAAGTGTCTTCCGACAGCGGTCTTTTGTCAACTTTTCTGACCACCTTTGACGACGCGACCCGACCTTGACCGAATCGACAGTATTACCCATGTCTTCGCCGTACACTGTATTGCTCTCAACGGTCTGGTAGCTCAGTGGTTAGATAATGCGTTTCTGATGTGAAGGTGGCTGGTTCGAACCCCGTCAGTGCGAAGCTATGTTTTTAAGGTCATGTTTGTAAAACGTTTTTTTTTCCTAGATTTTGGGTTAGTTTCGCTCGGTTGCGCCATGGAACGAGCGAAGCGAGCAGAGGGCCGTGCAAAATAACTTAATTATTTCCGACATTCGGACAAGGTCGCCGAAGGTCATCAGAATAGTTGAAAAAAGACCGCACTCTGTAGAAACGCTAGTGTGGTTTTGGCATAGAACACTTGAAATTGGGAGGCGAGATTTCAGTTCATAGTGCACTAGTGATTGAGAGGTGCGTGATTGGCTAGCTACGTGAGGTGAGGCATGTCTTCGTGATGCAACCAGTTGTTTTTAAGTCAGCAGATGGTATAGGGGTCTGCATGGTTGGCTTTCACTTCGGCGACCCGGGTTCAAATCCCGTTGGTTTTGTTTTTTTTTAAGTAAACAGTTTTTTTTCTTATTTTTGGGTTTTTCTTGAGTGTGGGTTAGCAGTTGGTTAGATTTCTTTTCTTGAGCCCCGAAGCGAGCGGAGAGCCATATACTTGCCAATTGCAGGTCTTTAAATCGCATGCATTCACAAGTGCACTACGAACTGAAATATCGCAATCGGGAGATAGACACCGATCTCCATATAATGGTGATCGGTGGAGATAGATGATCTGGTCGCCTAAGCCCAACTGTACGGTAGGGAGAAAAGAAGAGAAGTTCAAATCCGAATTTTGGCGGTTTAATTATTTGTGTTTTGTTGATTTGTTGTTTCTGTCATAAACATTTTAGCGATAATATGGCAGTTAATATCATAGACATAATATGTCTATGTTTGATATAGATAGTTATTTGCGTTATAATCGCTGTAAGTAAAACATAATCATTATGTTTCTTAATATCAGTCAAAATTTATTTTAAGGATCCTTGATGATGGTGTCCGTGGTATTAGAGGAGGCTTTTCCAACATGGAAAATGCTGGACGAACTAGTCGATACTTTGCTAAAGCCAGGTGCAATTGAGAGGAATTCTATTCAAACTCTGGCAAACATGGTTATGTCGAAGCAGTTTTCAAGAATGTTTATATACACTAGAGAACCAGGAATTAACTTTCAAGCATACGAAGATATAGTTAATAAATATCGTTCATTCACTACATGGCTTTTAGGACAGTTTTTTTATTTCCTGAGCTGTGATGATGATGAAATAATAGTAAATGCACAGCTAAGTATTATAGATCAATTATCGAGAACTCAAGTACACATTTATGGTTATTTAGCAGATCAATATTGCCAGGCGTTTGACATTTCATGTAATTATTTAAAGAATTCTAGTAAACCTATTACTGTTGATGTTTTTAAACCTACGAAAAATGAAGAATTAAAACTTAATCTAAACAGGACTACAATTGTACTAACTAGTAAAGTAATGTGCCTAAATTTGGTTCAGAATATATTAAAGATTCTAAAATTTGTATTAGTTGAAAGTATAAGTTTTTATAACATAGACACAACCATTTGTGTAGTATTGGACAATTTTCTGTTCCTTTTGAGCTGTGGATATTTTGAAATCACGATTTTTGATATATTCATTAATTTAATCCAGAGATTGGACTATAATATTCAAAATTGGAATTTTGAAATGGTTCTGAAATTCAAATCATTTTCTTCGTTTTTTGAACAATTTGTATATGAGTTCTACAATAAGCAAAACCAGAAAAATATTGATAAAGTTATGTTTGAAGGTTTATTGTTTCAATATTTGGAGGGATGCCATAGAGTTAAAGCACATATTGGAGAAAATAATACTAGAATCATTGCTTTTTTAATGAAATATTCTATGTCAACAAATATCACACAAAAACAATGCATGCCACCAAGAGAAGTAGAGGCCCTGTATGCCAGATATAATGAAACTGTGTGGAATGTCACAGATGCTATAGGAAATAAAATAGATACTGTGATACGAAAAAATAATTCTGTGATATTTAGTTTACTAAAGCCATATGTTTTTAAAGAAATGTGTGACTATTTTGAAACACATTCTCATACAACCACCCTAGATGTCCTTGAAAATAGTGAAACTTGGAATCTTTTTTGTCATAGTTTTAACTCACTATGTGATGAACTGCAATGTGATCAAACTGAGTGTCAAATGCAAAAGAAAATAGAATTTTTTATTAATGTGATTATTGCTTTATTAGATCTTAAGCTCACATTTAATAAAAATTATAAGAACAGTGAATGTTTTGTATATTTCCTTAATGGAAATATTGTTATACCTAAACTTCTATTGAATATTGCGAAGCACTATAGTTCTTGTCAAAACCTTATACATCCACTGCCAGTTCTAGAATTATTGGTAAAACATCTGAGTGTGTCAGAATGTAAGAATATAGATATTATCTATCATTTAATTTCCTGCCGGCTGTTAACAGGTTTGTGCTATAAGTCCAATGCAACATTACCTAATAAGTATATTGGCAATATTGAAGATAGGTTTAAACTGAAAAGTGATATAAATTCCCTCTATAATTATATTCAGACTGATAAAAGATTGAAGAGCGATGATGTTCTAAAGGTTTTAAATGAGTTTTTTGGCTGGATTTCCAGTGGGCTTATCAAAAACCTTAATAAAAGTCATATTGATCATATAGAAAATTTACATTTGAAGATTTTGAAGAACTTAAGAGGTTCCGAAGATCCAAACATTCTATGTCAGGTAAGCTTCTGAAAGGTAAGGTTTTGTGTTTAAAAGAGAATGCTATGCTGGTCTATGTAAGGCTTGATGTATAGTTTCTGTATTTTCCTAATTAAAATTGTATATAATTAAATAGGTACTAAGTGTGCTAAAATGTATTCTATCTTTTGTTCAACATTTTGCCTAATTTGTATGAGGATTAGGACTAGCCATCTGGTAGTACAAATTAATCTTGAGAGGCGGCTCATTTGCTAAAATTTGTACATCGATTTCGGAAATTGCAGGGAATTCCTATTGTCCGGTAGTGAATGTGTTAAAATTATGCATGCTCAATGATTAAAAATGAACTAAACCACACAGTTAAAATCAATATACAATAAAAAGTAGGTACCTAGTTTTATATTCAACAAAGTTCAATATAACAAAAGGTAATTATTGGGATAAGCGGGTGGACCGTTTTTCTGAAATTTTTTGCATACCTCTATTTTTCGGTCGTCGAACGCGAATCCAATTTTGTTGGTTTTTTCGGAAAAATATATTTTCAATGTTCCTGTTACTGAAACTATCGCCGATTTTCACGAAATTTAGTATTTGTGTAGATTTTGTGATGCTCATCACGAGATATTAATACTCAAATTTGAAAACAGTTTTGCCACACTTTTCCTTTCTTTTATTTGAAACCAACATACTGGAATCACTTTATACGTTTAAATGATTGATAAAGTGCTTAAAATGTGTTGGTTTCAATTCACAGAAGGGAACATCACGAAAAACGGTTTTCAAATTTGAGGATGAATATCTCTCGGAATATCTCGAGAACAAAACGTCGCCCAATCGAATTGACTCTCAAAATGTACCATGATGTCAAATTTCGTCATGATCGACGATATTTTCGGTAACTGGAAAAATAAAGATCTATTTTTCCAAAAAGAAAAAAACGAAAAACAAACTTTGGATTCGTGTTCTATGACCGAAAAATAGGGGATATACAAAAATATTATCAAAAAACAATCAAGTTCCAAGTCTAAAGGCTGGATTTATACAACTTCTTAACTTTTATTTGCAAGCATTGCATTTATTACATGTCTAGTAATTGTAAAAAATAAAAATAAAGTGGCTAAGAATGGGTTTGATTAACAAGTAACTTTTTACGTACAGGGTTATCCAACGAGGACTAGACAAGGCGATTTTTTGACTTTCCCTGAATTTTTATAAAAAAACTGAAACAGCCATCTTATGTAATTTTCTCCTGCGAATTGGGACATGGGATATGTTCAGCAAAAAACAATTGAACATCAAATAAAAGTGCTAGGGGTCACTTGTCACACTGTCGGGGGTTTTCCAGGGTATAAATGGGCGAATGGCGACTGCGGCAGTGTTTTGTGACTTGTCAAAGGCCTTTGACTGTGTGAGTCACGAGGTGCTGCTGCGGAAACTCTTTGCTTACGGGATTCGAGGCGCGGCACTTCGGTGGTTCGAGAGCTACCTGTGTGGCCGGGAGCAGTCTGTCCACATAGATGGTGTGTCATCTAGCAGACAGCGTACTTCATGCGGCGTGCCCCAGGGTTCTGTATTGGGGCCAATCCTTTTTTTATTATATGTGAATGATTTGACTATGCTTGAAATTGCTGGGCGCTTTACGCTGTTTGCAGATGACACTACCGTACTGTGGCGCGACAAGGATCCGGGGCGGCTGCTGCGGGATATTGGGTTGGATCTCGGAAGGATTAAGCAGTGGTGTGACGCCAATCGCCTCTGCTTGAACATGTCTAAAACTAACATCATCGGCTTCAACACTGAAAAAACTGATGTTTTAATGGCAAATGAACTCGCGCAATTGCCTTTTTTGCTTTTGTGGCAAGGTAGACTCCTTAATTTCAATGGCATTGCTTTTGCGCTAACCGAAACCACTGCAATTGAGCCAAATTCACCGCGCATTTGCCCTATTATGCCTTTGAGCCAAATGAAATGCTTTTAAGACAAATTAAGGAGTTTCTGGCTAAAGCCGTGTTTTTGTTAGCAAGTCGGTCTTTAGCACAAAATTACTGAATTTGGGCCAATTTCTCCGTGTTATTTCTCTTATCCTGAGAATGAAATGAGATGGTTTTATGTCAAATTCGGGAGCTTCTAGAGCTAAATGCCATGCTTTCGGTAACGGGTCTGTGCTTTTGGCATAGGTACATTCCGAGAGGCGTGTTTTCCTACACCTCGATGGTGGTCACTTCAGTTTCTCTTGAACATCGAATCGAGCAGGCGTGTGTCTTTTCCATGGTGAATACATGATCATGAGTAATGTGAAAGAATTCTTGGCGATGTGGCGTTATCAAAATGTTAAGGTATGTAAGATATGTACAGTTTTCTTCTATTTATGATTTCTTAAAAATTTATATGACAACAATGTTGGTTGATCAAAATCTTTCTTTTAACTAATCTATAGGGTTTATCGTGACATATACCTTAATATTATACGTATATGATGCTGCTCTAAACTATGATTAGATAATAATTTATATATGTATATAATACACATAATAGTACATTTGTAGCGTAATAATATTAACCACTATAAACATTTTGAATTGTGAAGCTGTCAGCTCAGAAAATTCCTAAGTCAATAGATTACTTGCAAACCACGCGTTGGTGTGCGTCAGTGCGTCCATCTTTTTTCAATAGAATGCTGGTGTTTTGATGGAAGTTTCCAAAAACATTTCTGCTTATTGGCTAAACGCGCGAGCATTTGTAGCAAAGTCTTAGTCTCTGACATCAAAATCTTAGGATTTTGTTACAATTTCTGAAAATTATGAGCCCGGCTATTGCTTATATATACTCATATCTTGTTGCTAAAATTAAGGGCCGATTTAAAAAAAAAAACATTTTGATTTTTTAATTATTATTATTGGTTTAAGCTAATATCCGTTTGGGTTATTGTCAGATCCGCCCTTGGCTAAACTATGATTTTTTTTTGCAGTGCAGAACATTGACAGATTAGATGTAATCACATTATTACCAAAAAAAGAAGAAGCAGGCATTCTCGAACAAAATATTCTGGGAGATAAAAAGTCGACAAAAGCTATCCAAAGCCTGAAAGATTGATGATGGTAAATGAAACCTTTAGAACCTGATGTAATTACCAACAATGCTGAAGAAATTAGCTGGATCAGTGTTGATAATTTTTGTTTTAAAATAGGTTTGGCATTGCAACTTTTTGTTGGAGATGCGGTGTTTTCCCTGTTTGCTAAGTTCGTATTAGACAAGTACGGGCATATATAAAACTACCTCCTGTGATCTTTTAATTTTTTTCTGTGCCTTCAACAGGATCACTTTTTTGTCAAACATTTCAGTTCATAAGTGCTTATGTTTATTTTCAATAGCTAATGTGCTGTTGCTGTTACTAAGTTCGTATTAATATTACTTTTTTGTACCTTCAACAAAGCACTTTTCAAAGATTTCACTTCATATAAGTGCTTTTGTTTATTTTAAATAACTCAAGTGTCTTTTACCTAGTGTAAGTGATCCTTATAAAAATGTCAAAATGTTTTTTTTTTGTTACATGAAAATAAACTAATAAAACTATATTTCGATATTCCTCCTGTTTATCTCTATTCATTCTACCGACATCCACATTATATTTAGGTCATATAGTTTTCCAAATACTTTTTGATATGAACACTTTTTTAACGTTATAATTGATTTGTGCTATTTGGGTAAGTTACTCTAAAATCGAGTATCTTGAGAAGTATATAGGGCGATGTGAGATAAAGCCATGGCGAATTTCTCCTAAAAATATGCGAGCTTGTCTGTACAAAGTGATCAGTTATATGTGGACCTATCCAAAGACTTTTTTTGCTAGTCGGCTTAAAAAGTTGTAAAATAGTTTTTGAGGGGTACATATAACTTATCGCCCTGTACAGGTAAACTCGCATGCTTTTAGGAGAAATTCGACGGGGCTTTTTGTTGCAAATTCGCAATACTTTTGTTGCAAATGCGCAGAGCTTTTGTAGCAAATTCGCAGTGCTTTTTAGCAAATTTGCAATACTTTTGTCGCAAATTCGAAGTGCTTTTATAGCAAACTCGCAGTGTTTTTTAGCAAATTTATAATACTTTTGTTGCAAATTCGCAGTGATTTATTAAAAAATCATAATGGACTTTGAAGACAGAGTTCAAACTTTGGCATAAAATCATACAAATTGCTGTGCTTTTATGACAAGAATATACCCTTTTGGAACAAGGAATTTTAGGCGTTTATCCCAAATGTGTCCTGAATTTGCATCAATTGAGCCATGCATTTGGCATATATCAAATGCATGGCGCAATTGATTCAAGTGCGTTCGCATTTGAGCCAATCAAATTGTTTTTTCAGTGAACTGTTCTATTGATGGCCTTATATTTGGTGACAACACTATCCAGGCTGTGAACTCTTCTAAGTTTCTGGGTTTGTGTATTGACGAAGACTTAAAGTTCTATACTCATATCGTTAAGTTGAATAAAAGATTGGCATCTGGTTGTTTTTCTGTTCGGGCTACCTTTCGAGAGCTTGGTGGAGAAGTTGCGCGTAACGTGTATTATGCCCTTATTGAGTCACATCTCAGATATGCCTTGCCCTTCTGGGGAGCTTGCTCTCGAAATCTTTTTCAATCTGTCTTCGTTCTGCAGAAGAGAGCTGTTAGAAATCTCTGCAATGCGCATCCAAGAACCCACTGTAAGCCCCTTTTTATCAAGCACTCTATTCTGACCCTCCCATCTTTATTTATTCTGGAAATGGCTTGCCTAATTCATAAAAATAAGTATCAATTTCCCAATCCTCAGCTGGTATATGGTACACGTCAGATTGGCAATGTTCCCTTGCCCATTCCACATTCCAGCCTTGTCAGGAATTCCTTGATTTACAGTGGCATCAAGATATACAATCATGTTGATCTGCGGATTAGAAATATTCGAGACTTAAAAGCCTTCCGTAAAAGTTTAAAATGCTCTTTATTGCAGAAAGCTTTCTATTCTGTTGACGAGTTTTTCGAGCAGAACTAGAAGGCTCATTATATTTTATTATTAACTCATGAAGTGTGTGTTCCAATAATGAGTTATCAAAGTTTTATTGTGATAAATGGCTGCAATAAGCCATTACAATTTTGACTGTGGCTGCAATAAGCCATTACAATTTTGACTGTGGCTGCAATAAGCCATTATAATTTTGACTGTACTAATGCAGGTACTGTGATAATGTGTATTGCGGAGGTAATATTTGCCATTTAATATGTTTTAAGTCACCACACTTATGTTTTCCTGTTGTTTTTTTTCTTCTTTTTGATTTTGCTTCGTTTTGTTTTGTTTTATATTTTGTATACATCTTATAAAGCTTTGTCAATAAGAAATGTTACATGTAATATTTTTTGGACAATAAAGCACTTTAAATAAATGAAATACCCTACATTTTTAGACTCTCTAGAAAAATCTAAACACATTTTGTGTATAATATCCACTGAAATAATATCCTATACCTATCCTTAGCTGTTTACCAAATATTGACAGTTGAAAGTCGGGCATTTTGACACTTTGACAGGCTCTAAAATCTAAACCGCACGAGATCAAAGAAAACGGTTTGCACATTCCTATCTTGGGTTCATAAGCTATCGAATGATAGTAACCTTGAATTTAACCGGAGGTTTAAAAGTTGCGGTAAATTTTATCCGCAGGTTAAATTCGAAGATACTGTCATTCGATAGTTTATGAAAACTTAAGATAGGAATGTGCAAACCGTTTTCTTTGATCTTGTGCGGTTTAGATTTTAGAGCCTGTCAAAATAACCGACTTTCAATTGTCAATATTTGGTAAACAGCTAAAGATAGATATAGGATATTATACACAAAATGTGTTTAGATTTTTCTAGAGAGTCCAAAAATGTAGTAATATACAGGGTGTTCCATTTAAAAAATATCAAAGTGACCCCTAGCACTTTTATTTGATGTTCAATTGTTTTTGCTGTACATATCCGAATTCGCGGGAGAAAATTATATAAGATGGCTATTTCAGTTTTTTTTTATAAAAGTACAGGGAAAGTCAAAAAATCGCCTTGTCTAGTCCTCGTTGGATAACCCTGTATGTTGGGGTTTGGAACCTTCGGCAAAATGCACTAAAACGGAGTTTTAGTGCATCATCATTTTAATCATCTCCTGATGATGCTAACATGGTTAGCGAAACGCGCGTCGAGTGCTATAATTTTGTTTTGGTTTTGTGGATAAAACTCCGTTTTAGTAACTTGTTAAGGACAAAGAATGAACTAGAAGTGGTACAATTTTTCTCAATTTTACAGACTGTGTTCAAAAACTGAGGGTGAGAGAGTTACAAATTTTTAAATAGCACATTTTATGGGCTACTCCTATTTTTATTTACTTATTTATTTATATTTCAACTATTAATTTTAAAGTTCCAAATATTAAACCAACTTAGTAGGCAGTAGCATAGATTTATATAGCAAGCTGTATAAATCTGTGGCAGTACTTAATCTCAAATGAAACCAATTAAAGAATCAGTTCCATCATAAAGGTAAAAGTTATATTACATAAAAACAATTTAAAATAACTGATAAACTAAAGTTTTCATATCATTAAAAAATATTCACAAAATTAAATGTAGAATTTTTCATATGCCCCAGGCGCCACTATTTTTAAATTTGAAATTCACGCTGACAATTCAAGAGGAAGTTCTGTGACATTTTTTTTTTCAAAAAATACAAGTGTAAAATATATGTATATTAAGTTCTTAAAATAAAATATATAATATACCCGGTATTCACAAGTTTTTGTAACGCAGTTTACAATAATTTTCTATTTTGTAAAATCTTTTGCTTAAAGAAATATAATCAATAACCCTCTACATATTAAACATAAATGACATGTAGTGTACAATTTATTTCATATTATAAAAATATTAAAAACGAATATTTCAAATAGTTGAAGGTGATATTTTAATAGCATTAAATTATATGTTGTATTTTAAAAAATATATATGTTGTATTTTTTTAATTTGTAATTTCGCTATATTTTGGATTTAATAAATTATTAATAATTTAATAAATTTTAGCGTTTTATAGCTATTTTTATAGGATTTGTGGATTTAACGAAGAAGAATCAATTTTGAGTTTTAGTTATGTCTAACTTGCGTTTACCCGTGAATAATGATCTCTCAATCTTAAATAATATTTACGACTTTAATTTATAATCCTTTCCTTATGTATACAGAAATGCCTAATTACCAAATATTTCACGAATCCAAAAATTTAGTTGAGCCCATCTTAATAAATGAATGCCACATTAACTAAAAACATGTAATAACAAAATCAGCGTTTCTGGATGTAACCAATACATAACTCTTTTTTAGGTTGTAGAAAAAATTCCGCAACTTTTAAATGTGTTCTCTGATAAGGATGACATTTTTAACAACATATTACTCCCTTTATTGACAACGAAGCACACCATTGTCCAACAAACAATCGCTGAAGTGCTACCTATAATCGTATGTACCTCTTTTAGCGATTTCGTTAAATTAATAACTTCAGATTCAATAAAGGTTATATGCAAAACATGTTATATGAAATCTGAGGACGAAAAGCCGGCTTTAGATGAATATGAAGAAACAGACAAAAACTCTTTGAGCATATTATTCTCAAAGAACCGAGCAGATCTTTCATCACTTACAATCACATTCGTAAAAACTATTATAAACTATCTAATAAGCTCAGATGAAGAGTTGAAAGTGAAAGCTTTGCAGGCAATGCCAAGTTTTTCAAAACATATAGCAAAATTTTATTCACCTGATGTCTCCAAAATTTGGATTGAGTTAGCTGGAGACTTCAGTGTGGAAGTCAGGAAAGGATTATCTGCTGTTATTCGCAGTACAATTGCAAACGGCCTGGTAAGAATTTATTTTTATAATTATACAAGTTTGACAAAAATCATTAGTAGCACAAGTTTACGGGCATATATCCACAAACCGCACTGAAACATCTTAGCACACAGCAAAGGAGGGGGCAGTGATAGTTTAAAAAATATAATATTGATCTACATAGGACAATTACGTAGCCATATATATCATTCAGTAATTATTCCTTTCAGAACAATCCAGTTATACCCGAAGACACAAAACACAAAGCCCTGGAAGCAGTATTTTCAGTTCTGCTCAGACTCTCCAAAAGAGCTCTGCAATATTCGGAATATGAACTTCAAGATACTTTATTGAGCACTATCGATGAAATAGGTCAAATAGAGAAGAACTCAATAAAGTTAGAATGTATCAAGATCATGCTTTACTTCGTTATGGTGCCTACGTCGTTCCAAAGCTTCATAGCTGTTAATAGATGTTCCCAATTATCCAAAAAGGATGGTTCCGGACAACTTTCTATTTATAAGCATAATGCTGAGACGTTATGCGAAGTTATAGTGCATCTATGCTATTCCAATCAACACATTGTAAATGCTTCGCTGCAAGAATCGTTAGTAAAGGTCGCAGTTATGTTAGGTAAGTACAACGTCAGACAAGGTGGTCAAATAGCCAATTGTATTGTAAGGAATAACAAGATTTAATATTGTTTTAAGTTAGTCCAAATAATTAGTTGGTTTAATTAAAGTGGCTACGTTTAAACAGGGCCTATGTTCCCAGGAGTTGGGCCCTAGGCCCTAACAATTTTTCGGGCCCCAATATGACTTTATTTGATTTTGTTTTGTTTCGATTTCGAACTAAATATATTATTTATTATGTAGTTTTTATTCAGATTTAAATTAAGTTTATCTATTATTTATAAATTTACATTCATTTTAATAAAAAATAACAGATTATTGAAAAACTAGAAAAGAAACACGAAATAAGTTAAAACATTATTTTATTGAACCAAAACATAAATTAGTAAAAATAAAATAATATTTAAATTAACAGAAATACACTAAGGTTAACGTTACCACTTTTCTTCGAAAAAAGCTTGCATATATAAAAGTAAACACAGCCAGATTTGGGACTATACACTAACCACTCACGGAGGACTTCGCTGGGTACTTTAACTTTGTAAAATGCTGAACTTTGTAAGTGCCTGTTTTTTTTACCGTCAAATTGTTTCGCACACCCACTTATTTTGTCTATATTTTGTTCTTATATGTTTTTAATAAAATGTTCTTGAAAATCCAAGCTTATATTCTTCGGCCAGCCTACAAGATCAAGCGGAGACGCCTCTTAGCCGTCTTGAGAAGTAAGTTCCTTATTTGTTGCATTGTCAATTTCTGAAGTAATGATGTCACCACTGTCACCAGCGTCAGTGTGTTTTTGTTTTTCGATCAACCTTGTGAAACTATTACTAGTTACTTCTTCATACACTGAACTAGAAGTTTCTTTCAACACATGATGGTTTTCTTGCGCCGTCAGAATTTCCCTTAATTTATTATTGTTCCGCTTATTATTCTAACCCAAACTACCACTTTTATACTTGCAACTCATCGTACTTATTAACCTGAAATTAAAAACATAAATAAAAATGTTTTCTATTAATTTACTTTAAACTTCAAGACAGTAACAAATAAATTTCAAAAAAATCTATTAATTATATAGAATGTATACCTACATAACTTACATTAAATTTACTTTTTAGGGCAAGCAATGTATCTTATAACCCTAGGCCCGGGCCTAATGGTAAAATAGGCCCTGCGTTAAAATTTTCTAGATCTTAGATTTATGTTGGAAATAAAATTGGCGTCTATAATATAAATATATATAAATGCCGAAAATATAAGGGTTCATTTAGTTAGTATCTATCTCATCACTGGTTGAATTTAGAAGACTTCAAATATACAAGTTGTATATTTTAATAGATACTTATATTATAAGGGTCATAACAACGACGTCGATTGAGATAACACGGCGTGTTGCACAATAATGATCGTTTATGATTCGAATTACGTGCATAACTTGATCTGCTGCCATCAAATAAAATCCTTAAAAATTTTAATTTAAATATTTGCATTGGGATGAAAACTGATATTTTTTATTTGATTGAATTGTGAAAGAAATTTTCGAAAGTGTCAAAGTAACGTCGTGAATAGACATTTTATTTTCCATTACAGTCCTAGTATTATAATAAATTTCATTATAGTCCTAGTACTATATTCAACAGCCTTATGGTACTAAAATACAGCATCATAATCATCTATTATGATATGCTGCCATAAAATCTAGACTTACTGGTTACAGCTTACCTATATGCCTAAATTCAGTTTTAATGTATTAGAGTGATTGATAAATGTCGTTCTTTGAACCGTTGTGAAATCTAAATGGATTGGCTTAAAATAAAATAATTTTTACCATTGCTAGCTTAGTTTTTTAAAATATTTTGTTTGTGGCATCAATCGGAAAATTCCTACTTGTGTTCTTTTGCTCAGGCTGTTACTTATGTTGAGTTAGATGTAAGGAATCTGAGGATTTTCTGGTCCTACATGTATTTTCGGGCATTTATTCTCATTCTTCTTGGGGAGTCGTCTTTGTATCCAAGGGTCTTCTTCAAAGAGTAACTAACCTAAATTAACTTAATCAACTATATTTGCAATAGAGCTTAGCATCATCTGCAAAGCTGGAAATGTATGTCCTTATGTTTTAATTAAGGTCACTTATATTGTTTGTGATAAATAGTAATTGCCCAATAACTGACCCCTGAAGAAATGCACTTAGAACAGTGAACTCTGTTTGAGTTAGAGTGTAGGGTATGTACCATTTTACCCTCACGTAATATGTGCAGTTAGTGAGAACCTCTGTGATGAGCTTAAGATGACCTTCCCGGCCGCATTTTTGTATCTAGTGTCCAGTAAACCGCTTTTTATAGCGTGACTGTAATATAAATGTTATATAAATGTTAGCTAGAATAACCGTTTCTCCAAATATTTGAACACTTCATGCATGGCCCTCCGCTCGCTACGGGGGCGCAACCAGCCGATACTAACCCAAATTATGAAAACCCTACACATTTATATTATAGTCGCGCTATAAAAAATCGGGATCTCGTAATCTCGATACATTGTAGTCCTACGGCACTATGACTATGCTATATTAGCCGCCTCTGATTGGTGGGTTAACGTCACTCATTTTATCTACGGTCCAGTGAATTTATTTCAGCAGATCTAATAGTGCAGACGACAGATTCGGTGTTTGTGATACGGACGGCCCCCGTTCGATTCTCGTTGGCAAGGCCATGTTTTTTTATTTTTTTTAATGTTATTTTGTTTGGTTGCGGTTGGTTGGAGGATTATGCGCGAAGAGTTAACAGTACTCTAAAGTGACGTTAACCCATCACCACGCCACGCTACGCTAATATAGCGTAGTGCCGTAGGACTAAAGGATCTTAAAATGCTTCCCGGCCTGAATTCAGGGGTGAGTTTGTACAACATCCATCATCTGAATTTTACGAAGGTGTTTTTTTATAGCTCCTTTGATTGAATATATACCTTACTATTTATTGAACAGATATTCAAAGATTTTAATTATACCCATTTGAAGTTCTATTGAAATCTGCTTTAGTCATTGTAACGAGGCGGTACACATTACATTTGAAAAAATGAAATGTATTGTTCATATTAATTATTTAAATTTTTGCGTTTGGGTTAGTTTGGATTAGGTTAGACCATTATTGTGAAAACAATTTGACTGAAATACATATTATATGGTTTATAGTAAAGTGTGACGCCATCATTAGAAACCAATAAGAGATCGGTGCTCAAATTTTCATCTTAAGTATCGTTTTAAAATGTGACGTTACGTGACGAACTATTCAGAAATATGGGGAAAGCTCAGACACGATGACTAGCTATCTTGCGGCGGCATCCTTTACCTTGGGAAATTTTGCAAATTTTAGAAGAGGGTCATGACTCAATATTGTTTTAAACGTCTGGGCATCTGAATAATACTTTTAACAGATCGTTTAGTTTAAAATATGCTTTTTATCGTCTAAAAAGGTAGGCACAGTGCCCGACACCCAAGTTTTCGATTTCGGTGGAGATGACTAGCTGGTAGTGAATAAGCTGTGGTTCAACTTTGATAATTGATCGTTCTAAGTAATAAGTTAATGGCGTGTGTAAATTTCAAACATATTATTTTTAAAATCTTGCTTGTGTACGTATTCATTACGTGAGGTAAGCAAGGGGAAACTACCTCACGTATTTTTCCCATGAACATCACATGCTGTATGTTATACCAGAGTTTAGCCTCGGATGCTGTGTCATGCGACCCGCCTGACAATCGGCGCCGCTCCGTGTCCGGGACGGACGGTGTGAAATATGAGACTGGGCATGCGGATGCAAGTTCCTGGGCACCGCATGGGAAATCTGCGACCAGGAAAATGAACTTCCATTAAGATAAACACCGATTCGCCACATGGAATACACAAGGCCTGAATAAAACTGGCAAAACATTGCTTCTAGAAAAAGAACTGCTGAAGCATGAAATAGAGATCTGTGGAATTACAGAAACCCATTGGCATGGAAAAGAATATTACAGAGCATCCGACTATTCCGTGTTCTTCTCCGGAAATCAAGACAAAAGTTCGGAAGGTGTCGCGTTTTTCGTCTCGGAGAGAATTTCCGGGGCTGTCGACGCTTACCAATGTATAAATAAGATAATTATGACCCTAACTTTAAACTCAAGTCCTGTGAGAGTCAACCTGGTCCTGGCCTATGCCCCCACTTCTGGTGCGAATGACGATGAGATTGACAACTTCTATAACGTCTTAGAAACAACTTTATCTAACTTCTAATCTAAGGAGATAAGCATCATTATGGGTGATTTTAACGCCAAAATTGGAAACACGAAAGATGATGATCATCTACGATCAGTGATAGGTAAATATGGACTGGGCCAGGGTAACGAGAGAGGAGAACGTCTCCTACAGTTCTGTATAGATAATAGTCTCACTATTGCAAATACGATGTTCCAACAACATGCAAGAAGGCTATTTACCTGGCGCTCACCTGATGGGCAATATAAAAATAAAATAGATTTCATATTAATCCCTTCACGCTGGAAATCATCAATAACAAACACGAAAACGCTGCCCTCAGCTGACATTGGTAGCGATCATCAATTACTTATGTCCACTTTCAAAATAAAACTAAAAGTATGTTTTAAAAAGATAACACCTAGAATCACCCTACCAACTGATATCGATAAATTTAACTCGTTAGTCACCCAAAAAATAAATAGAATTAAGTCTAACTCAGATACATGTACCACAAATCAGCTATGGGAAAACGTGAAAATAGCGATATTAGAGACTACAATGACTAACGAAAATCGAGGCTCCGAGGTCCTTAGAAGGCAACCCTGGATAGGAGATGGCACCCTAGCTCTGTGTGATAGAAGGAGGAAACTTAAAGAAAAAGGCCTATACGACGCTGAGAGAAGGGAACAACATAGAGTCCTATCGAGGGATATACAGAGACGTTGCCGGGAAGACAAGAATTCGTATTACCAAGATCTATGTAAAGACATTGAAAAACATCATAATAATAATCGAACTGTTGTGCCAGCAAATTTGGAACAGCGGAGTGTGGCCAGACGAATGGTCTGTATCCTCTATAATACCCATTCATAAGAAGGGATCAAGGATGGACTGTAACAATTATCGTCTTATTTCCCTGATCCCACATGCGAGCAAAATAATGCTGTATATTCTTCGATCTCGGTTGGTCCACTTCCTCGATCAACAAATAGCACCTGAACAGGCAGGATTTGTCAAAGGGCGAGGTACACGAGAACAAATACTAAATGTCCGAATACTTATGGAGAAGGCCAGGGAGTACTATGCACCCATGTATATGTGTTTTGTCGATTACAAAAAAGCGTTCGACAATGTAAAATGGTCAAAGTTGTGGGAGATCTTGCGCGTTGTGGGAGTAACTACTCATCTGGTAAATCTCATAAAAAAGTTATATGAACAAAGTAGAGCGATCGTCAAAATTGACAATCGTATTTCCAGAACAGCAGATATCAAAAAGGGAGTTAGACAAGGGTGTATTTTATCACCTCTCTTGTTTAATATATATACGGAATGTTTGATGAAGGAGATACTTGACGAGTGGGAAGGAGGCTTTGCCATGAATGGGAAAAAAGTATCAAATCTTAGATATGCTGACGACACTCTTCTGATCGCTAACTCAGCAGAAGAACTAACAGAATTGATACAACGACTCTAGAGAACATCAAAAGAGTATGGTCTAAAAATCAACTATGCCAAATCTAAAGTATTGATAGTTGATAGATCGGATAAGACAGCAAAAAGGCCACATCACATTGCCAACTGTGAAGTGGTAGATCAGTTTATTTATCTGGGTGCCCTTATCCACGCCTCCGGCAGCTGCGGGATGGAGATCCGCCGTCGAATTCAACTTGGCCGAACAGCAATGAGTCAATTACATAAAATATGGAAAGATCGACATATCCATCAATCCCAAAAAATCACTAGTCCATGCCCTGGTGTTCTCTATTTTCTGGTACGCTTCCGAGACATGGGTTATAAAGGCCGCCGACAGGCGCCGGATCGACGCCTTTGAAATGTGGGTATGGCGAAGAATGCTACGAATACCGTGGACCGTGGACGGCACATCGGACCAATGTGTCAGTGCTGAACGAGATTGGACCATCAAACCGTCTCAGTAGCTTGACATCAGCGCGAATACTGAACTTCTTCGGACATATAACTCGTCACGACAACATCGAAAGACTAATTGTCCAGGGCAAACCCCTTGACAAGAGGAGACGCGGACGCTCCCCATCTAGATGGACAGACATTGTATCGAAAGTAACCGAGCGTCCACTAGTGGAAGCCATTAGAACGGCTACTGACCGTGGAAGATGGCGAGAGACTGTGAGAAGAGTTCTGAGAAATAACACCTGACATTAACGTGTGATCACTTCACGTCGTTCTCGACGTTAGACTAAGAAGAAGAGTACGTATTCCATGTATAAAAGAATCAGTTGCGAGAATAAAATAATAGGAACCAATGTGTCAGTGCTGAACGAGATTGGACCATCAAACCGTCTCAGTAGGCTTGACATCAGCGCGAATACTGAACTTCTTCGGACATATAACTCGTCACGACGACATCGAAAGACTAATTGTCCAGGACAAACCCCTTGACAAGAGGAGACGCGGACGCTCCCCATCTAGATGGACAGACATTGTATCAAAAGTAACCGAGCGTCCACTAGTGGAAGCCATTAGAACGGCTACTGACCGTGGAAGATGGCGAGAGACTGTGAGAAGAGTTCTGAGAAATAACACCTGATATTAACGTGTGATCACTTCACGTCGTTCTCGACGTTAGACTAAGAAGAAGAGTACGTATTCGCATTTAAAGATCCTTTACAGGCGTAGCCGACTATATCAAAATCGGCCTCTCCTATTGGTCGATCCATCTCGTATTACAATGCAACGTGATACAATCAATGTCTCGCAAGAGCTCTCGTGGTGTAGAGGTTTAGATCGTTGGGTTTCACCTGGAAAACACGGGTTCGAACCCCGTTGTTTTTTTTATTTTTTTTGAAAGATTATGTTTCTAAACAGCTTTTTTTCTTGATTTTGGGTATGTCTTGGGTTAGATTGGGTTAGCACCTGGTTAGTTTCCTTTTCTTGAGCGGAGGGCCATGCGGATCGACCAATAGGAGAGGCCGATTTTGATATAGTCGGCTACGCCTGTAAAGGATCTTAAAATGCTACGTATTCCATGTATAGAAGAATCAGTTGCGAGAATAAAATAATAGGAAATGTTATTCGTTTCTTAGATATACCTTTGTGCTCTTATATCACAGAATTCCAAAAACAATTGTAATTCTGTGCTTATATAGCTCCTTCCAAAATTACAGGTAGTAGCAAAAAATCTATGGTTGATAGTAAGGATGCAAACCAATTAATGATGCAATGAATGTTATTATTTTTGAAGGAAATCGATATGCCAGTGGCGTGTCATAGGCACAAGATATTTTTTAATGTGATTTACCCTCTTATATAAACTATGTTGGGGTTTGGAACCTTCGGCAACATGCACTAAAACGGAGTTTTATCCACAATACCGAAACAGAATTATTGCACTCGACGCGCGTTTCGCTAACCATGTTAGCATCATCAGAGGAGTTTTAATCATCTCCTGATGAGCATTTTAAGATCCTTTACACAAATAGTGCACTATGTAAAAAATCGACCTCTCCTATTGGTCGATCCATCTCGTATTACAATATGTCTTCGTGATGCAATCAATTTCTGTCAAGAGCTCTTTTGGTGTACAGGTTTAGACAGCTGGGTCTCACCTGGGCGGCCCGGGTTCAAACCCCGTTGCTTTTTTTTTATTATTTTTTTAAGATTATGTTGCTAAACAGTTTTTTTCTTGATTTTGGGTATGTCTTGGGTTAGCACCTGGTTAGTTTCCTTTTCTTGAGCCCCCGTAGCGAGCGAAGCGAGCGGAGGGCCATGCGGATTGACCAATAGGAGAAGCCGATTTTTATATAGTGTACTATTTGTGTAAAGGATCTTATAATGCCCCTGATGATGCTAACATGGTTAGCGAAACGCGCGTCGAGTGCAATAATCTGTTTCGGTATTGTGGATAAAACTCCGTTTTAGACCTCTTATATAAAGGTTATTATACGGAGGTAATGCTTGTATGAAACGAAAAGCAAGTACTCCGTCTAAGTAATAGAGGAAACAAGCTTGTAAAATTGGGCCCTTCTCAGATGTTTTATTATTTCCTCTAATTTTGGAATGAACTTCATGTTAGTAACTCTCGAACGTAACATGTTTGTATGTTTGATAGTTTTGTTCCATATTAGTTTAAAATATGGATATAATCTGAATTGTAGTTAAATTTATGTTTTAAGAAAGCAATGGTGCAAGCTCCTTTTCATGTATATATTTCTCTACCATTCAGGCTTCGACGGCGTCAAGGATTTTGTAACCAAAGAAGCAAAACAATTATTGCCATATTTGGTAGCAAAGACTGTAAAAAATCCAAATGTAAATAAATTGATAGAGGATATGGCGGGGATGATGGAAGTCGAAGTTTCGGAACTGTTAACTAAGAATTATGGGAATGTGTTTTTGTATCTCTTCCTTGGAAATTTGGATAGGGGCGAATCCAAACAGTGTTTGACTTATTTAGAAACTAGTACTAAATTGAGTGGTCCTAAATTGAGAAAAATGAATATTAGAGTAAGTGATAGATGATTATTTTTATGCATTTTAATTTTTTTATAAATATCTGTTGAGTACTACCTATTATTAAGTGTAATATTCAGTAGGTACCTTTTTAACACATACGCAGCTGTAAAAATTTCAAAAACATCACTAAGGTTTTTGCCTCATGGTTAACAACACTTAAAAACTCCTGATAAAGTAGCGGAAGAAACTAACTGTATCATAAGTATACAAAATGATATACAATTCTGAAAAGAGGTCCTTTTTGGTACACTCAACGAATTGAAGGCTTTTTTGGCATGCTTGTAGGCGATAAATTAACAGTGATTAATATCATTAAAAAGATAAGGCGACACTATCTGGGCCATTATTATAATATTCTATTGCGGACCAAACAATTGCACAATTTTTACTCCAAAACGTTCTGATTTAAAGAATAACATTTCTACATTTTCTTCTTAAAACGAGTCACTTTTAACACATTTTATTGCAGTTAGACCAAAAAAAGTTGTTTTTTTCATTCATATGCTATTATTACGTATATATCCTATTTTAATCCACGTCAGAGTATGAAAAAGATAATAGTAGATCTTCTTTTATTTTAGTAATTAAGAGAATCAACATAAAGGTGTCGAGGAACATCGAAAATACAAAAAAAAAACGTTTAAAGTTGTTGCGAGAGAATTCGTTAAAATACAATTATTCTGACATTAAAAGGTCGAGACTTTCTTATATTCATTTGGATTTAAGCCATTATTATTTTTTTTAATCAGTCACATTTCTTCTTTTACTACAGCACGCTGATGGAGCGCAATTAAGTGTATCAAAAGCGTTGGCATCGATTTAGTAATAATAGTTCTTTTTTCTTTCTAGGTGATTTTAAACGAGCTGTTCCTAAATTTTCATGAAAAACGTCAGCAAGTTCTCACAACTTTCCAACTACTGCTCGCCGAAGACAGTACTACACAAGCAACGTCAATCGAAGACTATCTCCAACCGTACTTCTTGGCCTTCCTGCTCTATTTTGATCTGGAACTAACATCTGAGTATTCCAAAAAAGAGAACATCCTGCTGAGTTTGGCGGATGTATTGAAATTTTTAGGCCCCAACAGAATCATGCCTCTAAGATTTAAAATTATTGCAATGCTGCAGACAACTCATTACTTAAAACATCCAGAGTTCACATGTACTGTATGGGACGCGTTTATTCACACCTGTGATATCGATTGTTTGGGACCCCATCTGGCGACAATATTTATATCTATGCTTCCTCTTATAGAGAAATGTCCTAATAGTGTTAACAAAATATTGCAGTACCTCATCGTTCAAAACGAAGACAGTGTAAAAGAATATATTGTAGACTTGTTTTTTGTAAACAATTCCTTTTTGTCTTCTAATGTTTTAGCAATAATCAAAAAACACATAAAAGCCACAGAGAATCTGACACTAAAAGAGAAAATCCAGAAGTTTCTGAAGTATTTAAAACATGACACGTTAGAGGTGAGAATTCAGAGTCTAAGACAGCTTAAAACCTGTTTGGAAGAGAATAGGGAGGAACTAGATCAGATTATTTTAGGATACAATGGTATCGATGGCACTATTGTGGAATTGATTGATTACCTTACTCTGGGGTGCAGAGAAAAGGATGTGACATTGAAGTTGGCTTGTGGAGAGGTATTTGCAGAGTTGGGAGCTATTGAGCCAAGTCATTTGCCTAGGAGGTAAGGCTGTTTAAGATGTATATGAATTTTCTGTTTTATTATCTGTTAATATTTATATATTTTAAAGACGTTTTAATTTAAATATTGCTGTTACCGGATAACTTTCGTAATTAACTTTACCAAACCGTCAACTATGTCGAATGGAATATCGAAGCTATATCTCTCATATTATTTTGCACGAAAGTGTATATTAAATTATGCATTAACATAGCTCATTTCAATATAGTGGAATAGAAAAATACGTTATAATTAAAAGATCAATCGACTTACCTGTAAGGAAGATCGATCGGAATTATCCGAGCATCTCCGCCATCCCTCATTACACTTTGTAGTATACAACTTTTTCCCAATCGGTACAATTTTTAAAGAAGTTATCTAAAAACATGGTGATTCAGCCGACCCTGGCTAGCCGCTCGAGCTCATGCATCGCCTTGATGCGTCATTACAATTTTGGTTCGTGAGATTTTTGATTACATTGCATTTGGGGTGATAGGGAGAAGGTAAAGACTGGGTGGGTTTGTAATGAGGGATGGCGGAGATGCTCGGATAATTCCGATCGATCTTCCTTACAGGTAAGTCGATTGATCTTTTAATTATCCTTCGCATCTCCGCCATCCCTCATTACACTTTGTAGATGTTTAAAGTATTTGCGATGTAATCTACATTAACTGAAAACTGCGAGTTTTCTGTAGTCCTAGATTTGTTAGGCCCTTTTTATAAACTAAAATTCAAATTTATAACCATTAGATTTAATAACACACATCATGAAGGTACATATATCATATTTAACGCTTAACTGATATTAACCTTTAACTTATTTTTAATACTATACCAATATTCTTATGTAATATGATAACAAGTTGATAAGCAAGTTATAATTGTAGCTTAATATTTATATGATTCCTTAGAGTTTATGGTTCAATAAACAAGATGCCAATCCAGTGGGATTACCCACGCCAAGTTTTTTATAGGATTTCGAGAATACTTTTGATTTTTCTGTCGAGCCAGCTGTCTTCTGAATGGTTTGTAATGTAACTCCCATTCTGCTGAAGTTGCCCCGTGTCGCGTGCTGTGTGCCCCAAAGATTTCCGTGTTTATACTGCTGGCTTTTAGTATTAACTTGACCCATCTGCTAATGGTTTGACTGTTGTCTGGGTGATAGGGCTTTTTGTGAGTGAGTATTACATTTTGTTTGGTTTTGCTACTTGTGGTATCGATTGCATCTACAAATGCAACGATCTATTAGCATATTTACAGTATCTGTGAATGCCGTAATTTCTGTTTTTGAACAAAAAAATACGTATGTTCACTAGCTGCAACTGCAATTGCAGACAGTGGAGGGTACGATCGATTGTATCTGCTAATACAACGAACTATTCACCTTTTATTGACTGGTAGCACCCTTTTTCCTTTTATGCGTTATATGTAAGTCTCTAATAGTGTGACTATACATAGTTCAGGTTGATTAATAAAATAAGGTAATATCAAACTAGGTTGAAGCCTGTTTAAGCCACTTGCTTTTATTTTATCCGGGAATCTGATTTCAATTATGTATTCATATTTAAAAATATTGTCTATTTTTACTTCCGGGTTGTCCGTGATTTGTGTGCCGTTATTAGTATTAAGAGTGTTACTAGCTTTAAAGTTAGATTTGTAGATTTAAGAATTCGTGAGGGTACATGCTCTTTAAGCGCTGTAGAACTGGGTAGGAATCCCAAGTAATTGAGTATTTTGTTTTTGGGGGTCTTATGTTAAATGTTCCATTGAGAAAACTTTTTATAACCGCTTCGTCTTTTGTTTGAGTAGGATGACTCCGAAGACAATTGAATATTTAGGAGCTCAAGAATAAGTTTACGGTTTTATTATATATTTGTTGGCGCTTAGAAAAACAGAAATTCCCTATTTATTGTAAGTATTTCCGTATTGTTTGAGGGCGCTATCTGTCAATGAAGAAATAATCACTTTTATCGCTTCATTAGGTACGCTTTGTTATAGAATAGCTCTCCTGACAATGAGGAAGTTTCATCAATTTTTTTTTTTTTTTTTACTGCTGATTTCGATAGCCCATGAAAAA
>MU184207.1:110997-171853 GCA_016904865.1 Pissodes strobi
ATATATACAAAACTAAAAACTGGTATAGCTCTTGTAATATTCATCTTTAGTGGAAATAAAAAAATACGTATCGATCTTTTTTTTTTTTTTGTTTTTTTTAATTTTATTTTTTTTACGGTTCTATAGTTTGCAATAAAAAATAATCAGTTTAATTTCTCAGGAAACTTCGTAATTTCCCTACAGCCAGAGAAATTTTCTTCCACAATGGTTGTTTCTCTCCGCAAGGAGATGTGAGTAAGTATTCTCCAGGGTAAAGATAATAGACTGTTCTGCCAGTAGGTCCCTTTTCTCTTGTATAAACCCCAAAAGTGAGCATGGTTGAGGGGGAATAACTACGCTTTTTTATATAAAACCTAAATCTTGTAATGTTTATGTAATTTTATTTATACTTTCAAGCAATTCTCTTTTGAATTACCAATAACTAGCCAATTGTCTAAGTAGAGTACAGTTTTTATACCCTTTAATTTTACATATCTTACAACTGATTTCAGTTGTGTGAAAAGATATGGAGCTGTACATAAACCAAATGAAACACAATTAAATTGGTATAGTACGTTGCAAAACACGAATCTTAGCAACTCTTCTACTTTGCTAACCGGAGTGGTGTCCTATTGAGTACCCACTCTACTATTGAACTGTTTACCTTTTTTCTCTGGTAGTTTTGAACGTATAATTCTAGTTCAGACGGTTGGCTAATTAAATTATTGAAAGGGAGGGCTAAGGCACTAATCCCACGGACTATAGTTGTTTCTGTAATTGATACAGTAGTTGTCTTGGCAGGATTTAGTACTCTCTTCGAGATTTAATTTTGATGGTCTGAGGACATTGCAGTTAGCAGCTGGTGGATACTTCTCTATCATACTGTTTTTTTTTATCCTTAGTACTTTTAATAAGTAATTGTCCCGTCTAAACTATCTGAGTATGAAGTTCTGGCCTCGCAGGTGTGATTTCGTCGTTTTTTTTTTTTTTTTCTTTTTTTTTTTCCTACACCTACACAGCTAGGTGGTCGTTCCTTTGTTCAGGACCATCTGGTGCTTCTGATGTTGGTAAGTCTTGATAGTCTTGATTTGGCTAAGTTATTTCTTCAGCTAGCGTGAGAGGATCTTCTAATGCATTTGCAAATGCAAGAGTTTCCTTGGTTTTGCTACTTATGATATCGATTGCATCTGCAAATGCAACGATCTGTTAGCCTATTTACAGCATCTGCAAATGCTGCAATTTCTGTTTTTGAACAGAAAAATAGGTTCATGAATATGTTCACTATCTGCAATTGCAGACAGTGGGTACGATCGATTGTATCTGCTAATACAACGAACTATTCACCTTTTTGCTTGCCCTGGTTATGCTTTCGACTGCATCTGCAAATGCAACGATTTTTTAGGATATTTACAGTATCTGCAAATACTGTAATTTCTGTTTTGAATAGAAACCAAGAGTGTAATAATTCGCTACCTCCAATGCAATGATTTTATGTAAGAGCGTTGCAATAGTATGGTGGTTATTTGTTTTTGTATCTGCAAATACATAGCACTATACCGTTTTATTTTTGTCAGTACATATATCCTTTACATCGGCAAATGTAGGGATATAGTGTGCCTCTAACTACTTTTACATAATATACCTACTGGGGTGGAGGCTGTTGGGGGCCCTTCACATCTGCAAATGTGAAGGCCAATTTTAGTTAAAGTTATTCGCATCTACAAATGCGAATTTGTAAATAGGTATTATTATTAGTTATTAACATCTCCTGCAAGCAATGTTTACTCCAATTTTTTCCCTCACCGGACGGCTCATGTCAACACGAATTGTTTAAAAATAATGCGTTCCGGTATTACATTGCTTCGACAAAGCCGAACGATAACATTCCGTCTTTTTCCCTTAATTTTGGGTTAGTTTTGGTTAGCACTTTTAGTTCTTGTTGATTGAGCCTCCGTTGCGAGCAAAGCCAACGGAGGGCCATGCAAGCTATAATAATACCCAACTTGGGATTTAGTCGCTCGTAAATTATGCGTCAGCTTGCCTTTGTGGCTAGTTTTTAGAGGTTAATTTCGTGAGAAAAGGACACTCTTCGACTTACTCAAAATTTAAATTTTTTATTTTATTTTTATTTTTTTGAAAAGTATTTGTTAATACAGTAATAGCAATAATTACAATATACATAGTCCTTATTCCTCTAGACAGTGTTTTTGAACACTGGTATTGAGGATAATTGCATTTTAGTAATAATAACAGTATGATTTCCTATAAACTCTCTAGTATTGTGGCTATGAATATCCTTTGAAAATATTATGATAATATTTTAATTTTGAGTTTTATTTATTATCCTGTAAATAAGTTTATTCTGTTCAAATTTTAATACCTTATGTAATTGCCATACTCTTAAATTTTCATATAGATCTGCAGTATGAGTCAGTGGATCATAATTAAATATAACTTTGTTTTTTGTTTTGCAATATTTGCATCGAATCGAATTGTAGTTTATAGTCCCACATGTTCCCCATACGGGGATCAAATATCGAAAAACGAATGATACGAAGGCATTATAACCATTTGTTTCTATTTTTATATTCATTTATATGGTATAAACGTTTTATTCTATGTAAAACATTAATAAATGTGCAGGTCGACCGGTATATATTTCCTCCTTTTGATTGTGTTATGTAAACACTTTTTGTGATTGTATAGTATATTTCTTTGGTAGGATGTACGATTAGACGAGATTACTAGAGAACGGTTCGAATAGCTTGTATCGTTAACTGCTGCTTATTACTTATATTCATTTCGATATAGTATATTTCAATTCCGAATATATTGTTTGATTCTGTGTAATTGTGCAAAGACGACAAATAAATATAACAATGTTTTGTCATGCCGCATGCCCTCGTATATAAATAACAGTTTGTTAGTATAATTCAAATCGCAGTGAGCACATTTAATTTTTGTTTACTGCTTCATTCGCATTTTTGACTGTAACCCGTTCGCACTCTATTTTATTCTAATAAGTATAGTTAGTTTTAGAAGTTTGAGAGTATTTTCCATTTCAATTTTATTAAGTAAAAAAAATAAGGGTTACAAGTGTCATATTTATTCATATACTCAGTTTAGTATTATACACATTTAGTTTGCTTTTATACAAGAGATTCTGTTTTTATATATTTAAGATAACCAGGTATTTATGTATATTTGAAATTTTGGCATATAATCTTATATGGACTCACCCCCTGATTCGCTTCTCCCGATGCATATTGCCCCCTTTTTTCGCCTCCTTTGCGAGCAAGACGTATCACTAACACTTCACTATACTAGAAATACGATTTCTAGGCATTTTTCTTCTTAAAACCAAAAGAAAGAACCGATTTACGGATTCTTGCTTGTCACCGACCGGTACAAAATTGTAATGACGCATCAAGGCGATGCATGAGCTCGAGCGGCTAGCCAGGGTCGGCTAAATCACCATGTTTTTAGATAACTTCTTTAAAAATTGTACCGATTGGGAAAAAGTTGTATACTACAAAGTGTAATGAGGGATGGCGGAGATGCGAAGGATAATTACATAATAACATTAAAATTAATTTTTAGTATATCCAACAGATTGTTAGACGCATGTGAAACTATTGAGATTTTTAAATATGAGAATAGATTAGTAGAGATAGAGGACCTATCCCATATAAGTCCATTTTTACTGGTTGATCAAGCATAACTAATAATGTTCCCGAGATCAGTTCTTTTTGGATTCTCTTGAGTAGGCATATAGTATAAATAAAGTTAGGTAGATTATGCGTTTAGTTTTAATCACCTCCTGCCGAGGATAAAAATCTGTTTCGGTGTTGTGGATTAAACTGTGTTGTGCATTTTGTGGATGGTTTCAAACCCGACCCTAAATGTTTACTGCTTAGGCCTAGTTTAAAATGTGCGGTCTTGAAAAAAGTAAGGGATCGTCGAATACGAAGATCTATGATTTTTTTTTGTATAAATCAGAACATATTCAATTACACGGACTTTGCGATGCTAGTGAAACTCTCGCAGCAGTGTGTCAAAATCACGAGTAGCTTCCCCAAAAATACTAAGTATTATACGATTAGAACTGCAAGGAGCGCTCTTATGTCGCTGACTATTGAATATAGTAGATAAAGAATTAAATGTAAAAATAAATCAAATATTTGATTGGCCATATTCAAAGATAGTACCTACTTCAATAGATAAAATTAAAGATGTTAAAGTCTGTGACACAAAGAGATGAAGGAATTAAATAATTATAAGCTAGATGAAATTGATGTTGGGTCCCAAGCAGATGTGACAGATGAAGCAACTCATCTAAATCGTGATGCTACAGCTGACAGATGGTAAAACGGTTCTCAATTCTTGAAGAAAACCAAATCGAGGATCCGGAAGATCTATTAGAAATGAAGTAATGCCCAATATTTACAATAACATTACAGGCTTACTGGAAGTCTGTGTATCTGTCAGATCTCTCACGATTTTCTTGATATGAAAAATTAATTCGAACAGCGACAAGAAATTAAGATTTTTCAAATTGTGTAATGTAAAGCACAGAGGAAATAAGAATGGTTGAACAATATTTTCAAAGAGTAAATTTTAGTGAGATCAACAAGATTAGCTTTGTAAAACATTTGATAATATTGGATGTCAAACAATCCAAATGATTTAATTTCTCATGTTAAAGCATGGGCAGATAATTTAATTCTTTTCTGGTATATTAGATTTCATTAGGTAAATAGCAAAAACATGCAAGTTCAAATATGTTCCTTGTTTATGAGCTATTGTTTTTTAAACTTTTTGTTAGTAAATTATGCAAAAACTGATCTAAACCTTAAAACTCTATGAACAGCTACAATTGAGGTTTTTTTTTACTTCACGACTTTTTTCTTAGGTAATGGTACAAACAAACAATTGTAATCAAATTATGTCACATAAAATGCATATGTAAACAGAGTATGCAATAAAAACTTGATGCTCATGAGAAAATAACTTTATAGTAAATACGTGATTTTTAGGTTTTATTCCAGGTAAAAAAGTAGGTATTTCTGCATCAAATTTTAAATGATGTTACAAAGCTAAAATAGTGCAATTTTAATTCATGTATTTGCGTTTCTTCGGCCTACTGTGATGTAAAGACAAACTAGGATTGACTATAGTAACACCCATAAGGTTTTCTTAAAGTAATTATTGCCGTGGAATTATTAAGGGTTCTGGTTTACCATCGTAAGACCAAAGATATATGTAGATGTATGTATTTTTTGCTAAAAAATTTTCTTATTTAAAAACTTCAAATTTGTTGTTAACAAATGCCCGGTGTATTGTTATATCTAGTAAATGGGAAAGTATTTTCTGTGACATTTGCATTACAAATATCTACGCGTTTACCTAGATTAAAATCTGTATTTTTGCTATAAGGTGATTTTCAGTTGAACGTTTTTAGCGCACGCGCCAAGGTGGAAAATTAGACCATTTCCTTTATTTTTCGAAGATTAGAGCAACTCGTTATTTTATACAGTTCTCTTTCTACACATTATTGCCATGGAACGGTTTTTCTCATTTTTCTCGGTTTTAGTTCTGACAACAATCCTGGCGGTTTATGATCAAGCATACAACTTTTATATTTAAGTTTTTATATTTCTTAAAATATCGTTTTAAGTAGGGGTTTAAATTTATGAGCTCCGTATTTAGCCGCACAAGCCTTAAAAATTGAGTCCTTTCCTTTATTCCTTTATTTTTCGAAGATTATACCAACATGTTTTTTATACCGTTTTCTTTCTAATACACTGATGTCATGGATCTCTTTTTCTCATTTTTCTCAGTTCCGAAAAAAATCCTGGCGGTTCATGAAAAAGCATACAGATTCTGTATTTAATGTTTTTATGTTGCTAAAAATAATATATTTAGGTAGGGGTGTAAATATACAGCACGACACTGTATGTATATTCAGAAGTTTTTGATTTCATTGGTGCCAAGTATTGGCTAAATTTTTGGGGGTGAAAAAACTTAACCGCACATTTTCTGATCTGTAAATCTAAAAATCCGGCCGAAAATTATGCTGGATCTTACATTTGGTGTGTTTTGTGTGGTCATGTTGTAGCTTGCAGTTAGAAGTAGTGACGTTTTGTTTTAAGGGGATTTACACAACATACAATTATAAATAATAGGAGATTAGGGAAAAGTCCAGCTTTTTCAATAGAATGACTTTCAGTTTGTTGTAAAGTTAATATTTGTGTAAAGTTATTATTTGTTTGCAGATACGCGCATGACAACCAATCATTTATATTCTTCATAAGTGAAGATGCTTTTATAGAAAATGCCTTAAATGAACTTATAAAAGCGTTCCAAACAGATAAAAATGCTAGGGTAAGTTATTTTAATATAAGCATATTACTTATACAGTTCAAATAAATATTTTTTGGGATACTATTTTCATTTCGTACGCTATTGGCTATACTGTTATCGACAAAATTATTACTGACACATTTATCTGTTGTTAGGAAAGGCAATTTGGAGATATAAGTTGTCTAAAACAATGCTATAAATAACTTTCAGTTTAAACAGTATTCGTGACTTTGATTTTGTCAGCCTCTTCATTTTTAAGAACTCTTAAATTCTGCATAGTATAGTGTCCTTTTCTAAAGAGTTACGTAAATGACCTATTTTTTCTTCAAAATGTTCACTAATTTTGTACAAGATTAATATAGCTACACTTGACGTTATGGACATAACACATAAGTTATGGAATATAATTCCACAGTTTAAGAAAATTGGCGGTCATGCTCCTTTATTGAGTGGTTTCAGTAGTTTTAACCATTTTTAGTTGTTATAAATTATTGTTGAGTGAAATTAGTAATGTGAATATGGTTGTTATTTTTAGGTATTGTCCCAAAATTCAAAGCCAGAGTATATATGTAAACATTTAGGTCGTTTAACGTTTGAAGAATAAGTTACTGAAACTAAACCGGAATTTACTGAAATTAATATTTAGTATACCTAGTTTTCCTTACTTTGGTTTCATTTTTTATTAGGAAACATTTTTAAAAGGGAGGCGAAGCTGAAGCACTTGTTTACTTTTAATTAAATGGGATTCGTATCTCAATTCATGACCACCATTATGCATTATGAGTTGCAGCCGGTTATATTTATTGTTTCGCATAATGTATTCAAAGTGCGCCAGTTGTCTTTGTTTTACTAAGATTTATTTTGTTCCTTTATTGAATTGGGGCAATAATTCTACCTGATAGATTCAAGACATCACCATATCTCAAATGCCTTCAAGCGTTTGTATGTAGCATCAGTCGGCGTTCAAGCCGCAACACCATGCATGATTATTGAAAAGACGTAATATTTCAGAGTGTGAGCTTTAAGGCAAAGGTTTAAGTTTATGTTATACATTACATTGCGAATTTTTATTTCTTGCGACTGGTTCAATCTGTCAACAGTATGATCGCCCTATTGAAGGCTTTTCTCAATGAAACATGCAAAATCGTTGCAGTTAACATCGCGTTCCCTCTGAAATAAATCAATAATAATGCTTCCCTGGCATGAAGGTCGTTTCTGTATAAATGAAGATCGAACCTCGGATTAAACTTTAAAATCTCTTGCAAGAAATACTTAATGCGTACGGGTTCGTGGATAACTTTCAGAAAGTCCTTTATAATATATCACATGGTCATTATTTAGTTGTTATTTTCAAATTATTTGACCTCGAATTTCCTACATACTACATACTTTATTAGTCGTTAATCTGTTCTATTTAGTTTTCGAAAACTTCTTGTGTCATGGATGTTCATTCAATTGCCTTTCCGTCTTTGTAATCACCATTCTCTTGGTGGTTTTCGATGTGACATTGTCTTCATAATTATCTTTACGACGCTGTCTTGTACGTGTTTGTGCCACTTTCGTTTTCGTTTTCTCTGGAAGGGAGCCTATACGCCATACTAATGCCTTTTTATATTATCATATTCTTCTCTATCCAGTTAATGCTCTTAGTACTTCCATTTCATTATTAAGTAATAATTGCCCGAATTGTACAAGCTTTTCACAAACAATTGTGTTTGCTTCATTACTGTGATCTTTATTTATTTCTCACATCTCTAGTAAGGGTGCTCTGTATTTGTTTGAGTTTTCTCGTGGCAAATTAGTTGTGTTTCTTAAACTCAAACTCTTTATTTGGCCATTTGTAAAAACAAATACATAGTATTTATGCATTGGCAAGTCAATCATTACATATCTAGTTTACAAAAAATAGAATAAAATAAATTACCGAAATTTAACCAAATTTTGTAAAAATAAATACAATGGTCTAATCATTTAATATTCCAAAATTAACATAAACAGCAGAAATGTTCAATATGACTAGAAAATACAGAATCATGTAAACATAAAATAAAACAAAAGAACCATAAGATGAGGACGATAATAAAGTGTCCAAATAAACCTAAAATAACCTAAAATGTATGTATACATATATATACACGCATACATATACATACATACACATACACACTCATACACACATATACATATAGGTAAAATATACACAGAAAATAAATAAAACATGATTTACAATCAGATTCAAGTATAGAAAACGTAATTAGGAATACCTATCGAAAGTGTTCCATAAATTCCTTAAAAGAATAAAATGCACTGTTAACAAAAAGTTGTCTTATTTTTACCTTGTATTTTTTTTCATCTAATCTTTTAAAACTAATAGGTAATTTATTATACAAAGTAATTGCATTGTAAGTCAATGAGTTTTCAAAATTTGCTGTTTTGTGCCTCGGAACTGCAAGTATATGCTCACTACGCGTGTTATAGTTATGACTACTCGTTAGGGATCTAAACTTAGTAAAATTTTTACGTACATACATACACAAGCCATTTATACATATAAAGACATGGGACAGTTAAAATTTTCTTACCAATAAACCTATTTTTACAGGACTCGCGCATATCTAAATTGAAAATCAGTCGAAGTATTCTTTTCTGACCAATGAAAATTATTTTTGCCTCGCTACTTTTACCCCAAAGCATAATACTTTGGGATATGTGGGAGTATGCTAAGGCATAATAACAGTTTAATAAGGCATCAGTGTCTAAACTACTTTTTAATTGAAAAATTGCGTAGTAGGCACAATTTAATTTCTTTGACAAATAATCCACATGCGTCTCCCATGAAAAATTCTTGTTTAAGAATGTTCCCAGGAATTTTACATTCGACGACAATTTTTCGGTACCATTTATGAGAGGCTTGCGTAAATTAAAATTTACATAAACAGTCTTTTCCTCGTTTAGTACTAACCTATTTCTCTCACACCATCTAGCCATTTTGTCCATGACATTTTTAGTTAGGAATTTAGTTCCTCTGGGGTATCGGCCGATAGAGTTATGGATGTATCATCCGCATATAGTATGACTACCTCGTCCCCCATATAATCAGGCAAATCATTGACGTAGACAAGGAAAAGTCCAAGAATGGAACCCTGAGGAACACCCAAATTTAATTCATGTTTGTCAGATATACCTCCATTACACTTAACTTGGAGAAACTTATTTGTCATGAAAGAATCAATGAGGTCCTTAAGTGCACCTCGAATTCCCAAACATTCAAGCTTATCTATTAGGATGTTTTTATTTACCAAATCAAAAGCTTTTGAGAGGTCAAAAAATATTGTTACTACATACTTACCCTGGTCTACCTCTTTATAACCATATTCATAAAAAATAATAGATGCAGTTTCTATGGAGTGGCCAACTCGAAAACCATGATGGCTATTTGAAAGGAGGTTATATTTATTGAAAAAACTAATTATTTTATTATAAATGATCTTCTTCCGGATTTTGGAGAATACACTCACGACAGATATGTTATATTGATCGCCTTTTTTAAAAACAGGAGTCACGATTGCAGTTTTTAAGATATCCGGAAACTGTCCACTTTGGAGTGATAGGTTTATTAAAAACAATAGTTGGTCAACCAAATTATTTGCAATTTTTTTAAACAATGCTGGGGATATTCCATCTACAGAGCTGGCTTTCTTATTTTTAAGATTTTTTATAGTGAACAGTATTTCTGTTTTTGTTAATGGGTTACAAAATATTGAAGTTTCGCTTATAGGTGAGACAGTATGAGGTAATGATAGGTTATATCCAAAATGTTTTTCACTAAGTTTGGAAGCGATATTTCAAAAATAGCTTCCAAACTCCTGTGCCACCAAGATATTGTCTGAAATTATTTCATTATTTATTCTAATAACATAATAATAAATGTTGTTTTTGTTTTTCTTCCCGCCTAATCTATTGTTTACAGTCCTCCAAAGTTTTCAATTTTATTTATGTAAAAATTTGCTTTGGCATGTTTTACTAATTTTCTATAACTGCTTTTTTGAGCTTTATATCGGGCTTGTATTTCCAGACAGCTTGACCTCTTCATCTCCCTAGAAGCGTTAATAAGATTTTTTTTTCATTTTTTATGGTTTGATTTACCCATACATTCTTCTTTCTATTGATAGTTACTTTTTTACTCACAAAAAACTCAAACGCACTATTTAGGTTCACACTGTACAGAGGAGCCCAATCAGTATTTTTAATCAAAAAAACAAATTATACAGTAGATTAAACAAAAATACAAATTAAACAGTAGATTAAGTTCTTATAAGAATTCAATAATTTAAAATTCACCTATATTTTCTGTGATTTCGTTATTATTGTTTCCCTTGTCAGATATGAAAGAATTAATTTGCATTTTTATGCAAACTTTTTGTTTGTTGTTATACATCGTTCTTTTTCTTCTAGAATACGGATAGGGTAGCCCTGGCCATTCAAGAAATTCTGAAAACCTACGAAATATCTCCCAGTGAATCCAGTGCGAGGAATTTTATGTGGAAAAAGTTTTCAGAGGCGCATAGAGAAGTTATGACCCCTCTTCTTTCATCGAAATACATTTGTGTCGAATATTTTACTGGGTATCCGTGCCCGTTATTTGGAAGCAGTGATGGATCTAGTTTTCAAGCCTGGCTATATAAGTATGTATGCGGAAGTTAGCTTAAAGATCTGCCGATGAGCGCGATGTTTGATCTTTTTATCAAACTATCCTTGCTGAACCGTTTCTCACTCCACACTAATAATATTAACAAAGAAATTATATAAAGTATCTAAATAGCAATGGAGAGAATACCATTTCATGTAGAATTACAAGTTATCTGGCATTACTAGGGGTTAATATCTTCAAATGTTCTATAGAAAAAATATTAAGTTAGACATTGCTTAATCTTATTTAATACTTTATGCTGGTACTAAGAGTTTTATGTGTGATTTTGTTTCATTCTTACATTGCTTAAAGCGATATATTTATACAACTAATTACCTATAGAACAAAAGTTTGCTCTCGCGCGATTGGTATTATATGGTGGTACCCTCTGTGAAAGCACAAGTATTTTTGTAAATGATATTATACGCCATGATCATGTTTTAAAAAGCTGGACTAAGCGCCTTGCTTAATGTATCTTTTAACTGTAAGGAATTATACTTTTAGTTGGACTTCAAGTCTTATAAGTACCTTGCCTGTAGAAAGAAGATCTCTTCTGCAGAGTTGTTTTCCAAGTATGAAGTTAGACAAACGCGTGCTAATGCATTTCTTGCCTTATATCTTGCTGCATTCTCTGCTGGAGGGATTGAAGGACAATGAAGAAAAGGGTTATTTGGAGTTTAAGACTGTTTTAGATAGTTTCAATAGCAAGAGGATGATTGATAACAAAATATTAAATGTAAGTTTACTTTGTATGTGCTATCTAACTAAACCATACAATTCTCATTTGATATCTGTTAATATAAATAAGTCATCACTAATCCAACTGCAGCTGCTCATTATAAAGAATATTAAATTATAATGAAAACTATGCTAAATAAGTTATGTACGTACGTATTTGCTGTAAAACTTCAAGAGATATTAAGAATATTTCATTATATTAGATATTATTTATGTATCGAAATTATAAGCTTCGGTACCAACAAATTTAAGTTTTATCTTCTAAACACCATGCAGTAACGTCTGTATTAAAATATAAACATACAACTTCGTAAGAACAAAAACAATAAAAACAAAACCATTTCTTCTTAAATATTCTTAAGTGAAATTAAACAAATTATGTATACAATTAACGTAAAAACAAGTGTTAAACGTCCCACATTCGCTATGATTTTTTTACAGCAAGTTGAACTGCAGGTTGGACAGATAGTTGTAAAGATCTACTGTACCCAAAGACATATAAAAAAAAGTAGACCGATTTGTTTACTAAATATGAACACGCCAGCATTGCTCCCCTTCTTCTTTCCCCTCTTATAAAATAGTACGCAAGCCCTAGTATTACTTACCGCTCCTGCGGCGTTGTTGCCGATCCATACTTAAGAGTATGTCTGTATCATGGAAAATCGGCAGCTTGTTTTTAATAACGTAACAGAAAAATTACATTTATTAGAAAATAGAGCATGTCAAAATATAAATTTTTCGCTTTAAAGTATACCGTGCAGATTATAATACTAACATATAATATAAACATTTATAATACAAAACTTGTATCAAATAGAAAACACAAAAAAAATACGAAGGGTTATATCTATGTTTGGTAATTTTTCAGTGTAACAACAATTGGAATTTTGTAAAAACTTTTTTCTTCTATACTTAGACACTTTTAAAAGGCGTTTTTGACCATTAAAATGTTGCGCAATTGTTTGGTTATCCCACAAGAAAGCTCCAAGTTCGACTTTTGAGGAGCTGAAATGGTAAAAAATGGTTGAACGCATGGTCCTTCGCTCCCTCCGGGGGCGCAACCAAACAAAACTAACCCAAAGTAACCCAAGGCATGCTCAAGATCAAACAAAAAAAGTAAAACTAAAATATTTGCATTCTTAACTGACAACTTTTTTTTTGATATTGGGCATGCCTTGAGTTAGTTTTGTTTGGTTGCGCCCAAAAAAAACGTGAAGTGAAACATATTTATTTTTTACATTAATTTGGGTTAGCTGGGGTTAGTTCTTGTTGGTTACGCCCCCGAATCGAGTTATCCCGTAAGAAAAGGTGAAACCTTTGTCAACATTGCGCGTCAGATGCCAAAAATTTCCTGATTTTTACATTTCAGCTCCTCAATAGTCGAACATTGGGTCATTTTTGTGCGATAACCGAACAATTGCGCAACATTCTAATGGTCAAAAACGTCTTTTTAAAGTGTCTAAGTAAAGAAGAAAAACATTTTTAGAAGATTCCAATTGTCATTAAACTGAAAAATTACCCTATTTTCCGCTAGAAACGTTATGTAGACTAGGCCCTATGTCACTACTTCACCACTTCACAATGGTCACGAAATCAGCGGTACTCCCTCTTGCCGTACACGCCGACAACATCGCGTAGCCGCCACTCATCAGAAAAACTGGAACTCGGGTTATGGAGCAATGGTGTGCAAGGCTAGGATTGGAAAAAATATTTTAAAAGTGCCTTTGAACTTACGCTCACCGTTTTTAACAATTTTTAGCCAGTTAACTATTTTTTGGGACGTTGATACCGGCTTTCAACTCATGTCTTTCGGCGACATTTCGTTTTCGAGCTATATATCATCAAACTTTTAAACTTTATGAGTGTAAAATGTATAATATTGTTTTAATTTTAATGCAAACTAAAAAATATAAAGAATAGGTATAAACTGCGGTTGTAAAAACTAAAAGAAAACACGTTTGTTGTTATTATTTTAAATTTTGCGGAAGTCTAAAGAAGGCGAACGGAAAATACATTTGGAATTTCCTTATGCAAATAAAGATCTAATCCATTTTTACACATTGCTGTATAAAAAAATAGATGATGGTCGTCATATTAAAAGCATGCATATGAGAAAACAGTGCGCGTATTTAATGTTCCTCCTTCCTACCTTACTAATTTTTAAAGCGCTCATTTCTTCGTTACAAAATGTAGGCGGACCAAATAGCAATGGTTAAAATGGCGGACGAGCGCCATGTTGGAACTTTTAAATGGAAAGGTGTGTCTTGTCTTTAAACGTATCATTGAGTAGTTTATGATTTCATAATATTAGACGGTTTTATTACCATTCAAAACAACATGGAGGCGTTTTTAGAACTGATAATTTTTCATCTTTGACATATCATAAAACCCAAACGATTACAGAATTACGGTTAGCACTTTCCCTCTTAAGTTTTTAGGAGCTATTCTGCCATATAAATTTTAAGTACTGTTAGCTGTCAATTTTTTTTACATATTTTGACATTTTTTGGCAGCAATGAAATGTATAAGATAGCCTTTAAAAATACAAATTGAATTTCTCTATCTTAAACCGGCCGGATTTAAATTCTATAAAATTATAAATTGTTTAAAAGATACAGAAGATTTGTAGCTGACATCGATCAACTTTTTGAATGGTGTAATGAAAATTGTTTATACTTAAATGTCGAAAAATGTAGAGTTATTTCTTTTACTAGGGAAAATAATCCTATCCATTGCACTTATAATGTTAATTCTGCTAATTTAGAAAGAATCTTCTTGGTTAAGGACTTAGCCATTAGGTTTGATTTTAAATTGAACTTTTTGGATCGCATACAGATGGCTGTAAACAGTGCATTAAAAATGTTAGGTTTTATGATTCTTACTTTGAAAGATCTCAATAATATATGTTGCAAGATTTATTTTGTGCTATTGTTGGATCTGTGGTGGAATATGCAGTTCCAGTATGGTGTCCATACTATTCTACCAGTAAAAATGAAGTTGAAGGAGTGCAAAAAAAGCTGAGATTTATTGCATATAAATTGGGTATAACATATAATATAACTATGATGATATTATGCAAGTTTTTAATCTTCGCACTTTGGATTCTAGACGTCAATATTTTGATTTATGTACTCTATTTAAAATAGTTAATAATATGATCAATTCTCTGGAATTACTGCAGCTGGTGGGAATGACTCCATCTTCCACAAATATCTCTTAGAAATTCACACACATTTGTTACATATCATAGGACTAACTACGGTGTAAACACTTCATTATGTCGAATATCAAAATTGGCAAATTAAAATACAAATAAAAAAATATAGATTTCTTTAATATCAAATGTAATAAATTAAAAAAAAATGTTATGGAATCTTACAAGGCCTAACTGATTGTGAGTTTTAATCGGGGTGATTAAATATTTTCTTTTGTTGTTTACCATCTAGGTAATTATATTATTACAAATAATATCAAATAATACTGAATATATTTTATTTTTTATTGTTAATAATTCATTTACTACTTGTTAAATAGTTGCAAGTTCTTGTGCAGTATTTTGTGGCTCTTTTTTTGTATATGTTAAAAGCGTTAATAAATATTCCATTCTATTCTATTCTACTAATCCTCTAATCAATTATCAATTAAACGTAAATTGGTTTTTTCCCGAACTGTGACTTAAAATTTATTTCTTTTTTAGTTATGTGCATATTTCAATATTAATAAATTATTCTTTTGTGTCTAGTCATTTTCATTTTTGTGATGGCTTATTATTTTCTGCTTGACAGCAGGCTTATTTCAATGTTACCTTGACTTTAAACAGGTGTCACCTAAAATGTTACGCCTATGGTGCGCCGCCGGGAGAAACATGGCGCAGGCGCGTCATTGTGGGCGTACATAAATGAAATCTTTGGCGCGCTTCGGCCGCCTTCTTCATTGCTTTGCATTCCTTATTTTACCATCACATTTACTTCACCTTAATTAATATTTCTAATGTTGGCATGCAAACATTTGGTAATTTATGGATGACCTACTCCGTCTATTGTTTTTTTTATATGTCTTTGACTGTACCGGGTGGCCAACTAAGAATGGCACTCGGCTATATCTCTAAAAGTAATTGTCATAAATACTTACGGTAAAAAAAATTACGAGTAATGCGGTCAAGAAAAAATGTTGGAATTTATTTTTATGTTTCCAAAATGGCCGTCAGGAGGCGTGATAGCCATCTTAAATTTTATAACCCGTTTTTTGCAAAATTTTATTAAATTAGAGATAGTAGAATGCATCGCCATTTTAAAGCCGAGATAAATTCGATTCTTTTTGTTACACTTTTTGCTCTATCCCTTAAGGGAAAGTGGTGGGAGTGTTCGAACATTTTCCGAAATAAATGTCGATAACTTCAAAACGGCTAAACGGATCTTAATAAGCTTGGAGTCATTGAAAAGGGATTTACTTAGGCTATCAACCATGCCTTGAGTGAGGAGATTGCGATTTTTTACCTAGCCACTAGAGGACGTTTTCTGACATAGCCGCAAATAAGTCAGATGTTCTCAAAAAATTTAAAACCAACGATACCACTTTTTTTAACAAAAGACAGCCAAATAAGAGCTTAATACGTCAGTGAAATCCGCATCTCGATATCTCTTACCTAACCTAAAATATAAGTAAAAAAAATCAAAACTCGAAATAAAATATGATTTTGGGATATTTTTCGGAAGATCCATTGTTATTACATCCTAATTATCCTTATTTTACCACAATATATAATAACTTACTGCTAAAATACCAACATTATATTTAAAATCTCAAGAATAATGAATATTCAGTCATATATTGCCCTTCTGTCCAGATAAAATTCAAACTTTTTTAAAGAAACCAAGTAGGCTGGCGGCAACCGTTACCTTATCGTTGCACTGAAAATAAGCACGAAACATATCACACTTCTACGAGAAATAAGGCCACCAAAATATCTCATACCGGGTGGCCATCTGAGAATGGCCGGCTATATCTCAAAAACTAGTTATCATAAAGCTTTGGGTAAAAGCGCTTAAGGGAAAATGCTGGAAATTATTTTTGAGTTTCCAAAATGTCCGCTAGAGATATTAGAAGTCATAACCAACTGTAAAATTAAGATTTTCTTCGTATTTTGACTGATTAACAGGTATCGAAAATATCTGCACTTTAATTCTTACACATCTCCTGATACTTTTTGTTTGCAGAACGAAAACTAATATTTGTTATTATTGATAATATTATTTTGTTGTTGCAAATTTGTTATATTTTAATTAAAATATTTGTTAAATAATATTTTTGCCAATGGTCAAGCCTACTTGGGTTAGTAAACGAATAACGTTGGCAGATATCATAAAGTCCGCGTGCATTCAATGATCAAGCGGTTGATCGATATCAAACAGGTAATACCTTTTTTCCTTAAAAATGACGTTTATTAAATTTTTTTATTCAAAATCGCGATAAAGTTTTAAAAACCGATGCATCGTTGCCATCCTTACTTATGATTGCATTGAAAATAAGTACGGAACATATCAAACATTTCTACAGGTGGAAAATTCATATTTTTTCCCAAATAAAACCCCAAAAATATCTCATAAACTATAATAGCTGCAATCTTAATATGATTGACATTTAGGTATCGCCAATTATTTTGCGATTTAGTTTTATAAAGCATAATTGCTATCTTTAATAAGTTCGAATTTTGTGTGGGAAATCAATATTCATATTGAATGAATTTTAATTATTATTGTGATTTTAAATATTATGTTGGTATTTTAGCAGTAAAATAATATATATTGTGGTAAAATATCGATAATTAGGATTTAATTAAAATAGAGTTTTATCCACAATACCGAAACAGAATTTTTGCACTCGACGCGCGTTTCGCTAACCATGTTAGCATCATCAGGAGATTATTAAGACTCAGTCAGTTGTTTCGGTATTGTGGATAAAACTCTGTTTTAGTGCATGTTGCCGAAGGTTCCAAACCCCAACATAGTAGGATTTAATTGCAACGGGCCAACCGAAGCATTATGCCAAAATTACAAGATCAATCGACTTACCTGTAAGGAAGATCGATCGGAATTATCCGAGCATCTTCGCCGTCCCTCATTACGCTTTGTAGTATTTCCCAATCGGTACAATTTTTAAAGAAGTTATCTAAAAACATGGTGATTCAGCCGACCCTGGCTAGCCGCTCGAGCTTATCGCCTTGATGCGTCATTACAATTTTGGTTCGTGAGATTTTTGATTACATTGCATTTGGGGTGAAAGGGAGAAGGTAAAGACTGGGTGGGTTTGTAATGAGGGACGGCGAAGATGCTCGGATAATTCCGATCGATCTTCCTTACAGGTAAGTCGATTGATCTTGTAATTATCCTTCGCATCTTCGCCGTCCCTCATTACGCTTTGTAGATGTTTAAAGTATTTGCGATGTAATCTACATTAACTGAAAATTGCGATATTTCTGTAGTCCTAGATTTGTAATGCCCTTTTTATAAACTAAAATTCAAATTTATAACCATTAGATTTAATAACACACATATGAAGGTACATATATCATGTTTAACGCTTAACTGATATTAACCTTTAACTTATTTTTAATACTATACCAATATTCTTATGTAATATGATAACAAGTTGGTAAGTAAGTTATAATTGTAACTCCATATTTATATGATTCTTTAGAAATTATGGTTCAGTAAACAAGATGCAAATCCAGTGGGATTACCCACGCCAAGTTTGTTATAGAATTTTGAGAATACTTTTGATCTTTCTGTCGAGCCAGCTGTCTTCTGAATGATTTGTAATGTAACTCCAATTCTTTGAGCTGCTGAAGTTGCCCCGTGTCGCGTGCTGTGTGCCCCAAAGATTTCCGTGTTTATACTGCTGAGTGAGTATTACATTTTCTTTGATTTTGCTACTTGTGGTATCGATTGCAGCTGCAAATGCAACGATCTATTAGCATATTTGCAGTATTTGTGAATGCCGTAATTTCTGTGCTTGAACAGAAAAAATAGGTATGTTCACTAGCTGCAACTGCAATTGCAGACAGTGGAGGGTACGATCGATTGTATCTGCTAATACAACGAACTATTCACCTTTTATTGACTGGTAGCACCCTTTTTTCTTTTGTGCGTTCTATGTAAGTCTCTAATAGTGTGGCTATATATAGTTCAGGTTGATTGGTAAAATTAGGTTGAAGCCTGTTTAAGCCACCTGATTTTATTTTATCCGGGAATCTGATTTCAATTATGTATTCATATTTAAAAATATTGTCTATTTTTACTTCCGGGTTGTCAGTGTGCCGGTGTGCCGTTATTAGTATTAAGAGTGTTACTAGCTTTAAAGTTAGATTTGTAGATTTAAGGATTCGTGAAGGTACATGCTCTTTAAGCGCTGTAGAACTGGGTAGGAATCCCAAGTAAGTAATTGAGTACTTTGGATTTGGGGGTCTTATGTTAAATGTTCCATTGAGAATCCCTTTTATAACCGCTTCGTCTTTTGTTTAATATTCAATATTGGAGAAAGTGCAGATTTGTGTGAGTTCATGGTAGAGTAGGATGACTCCGAAGACAATTGAATGTTTAGGAGCTCAATAAGTTTACAGTTTTGGTACATATTTGTTGGTGCTTACAAAACCAGAAATTCCCCTATTTATTGTAAGTATTTCCGTATTGTTTGTCAATGAATAAATAATCACTTTTATAGCTTCATTAGGTACGCTTTGTTATAGAAAGGCTCTCCTGACAATGAGGAAGTTTCATCAATTTTTTATCTTATTTTTTTATTATTATTGCTGATTTTGATAGCCCATGAAAAATAAGTGAACACGTGTTTTTCTTTTTTCCATAAGCCAAAAAATTAGGCAGATACAACGCCTTGAGATGTGCTTATGACGTCATAATACACATGAATTCTTACGTCACACCATGCATAGTATATCTATATATACAAAACTAAAAACTGGTATAGCTCTTGTAATATTCATCTTAGTGGAAATAAAAAATACGTATCGATTTCTTTTTCACTGTTCTATAGTTTGCAATAAAAAATAATCAGTTTAATTTCTCAGGAGACTTCCTAATTTCCCTACAGCCAGGGAAATTGTCTTCCACAATGGTTGTTTCTCTCTGCAAGGAGATGTGAGGTATTTTTCAGGGTAAAAGGTAATAGACTGTTCTGTCAGTAGGTCCCTTTTCTCTTGTATAAACCCGAAAAATGAGCATTGTTGCGCGGGAATAACTACGCTTTTTTCAGAATTTATATAAAACCTAAATCTTGTAATGTTTGTGTAATTTTATTTATACTTTTAATCTCTCTTTTGAATTACCAATAACTAGCCAATCGACTAAGTAGAGTAAAGTTTTTATACCCTTTAATTTTACATATCTTACAACTGGTTTCAGTTTTGTGAAAAGATATGGAGCTGTACATAAACCAAATGAAACACAATTAAATTGGTATAATACGTTGCAAAAAACGAATCTTAACCACTTTTTTGACTACTGTGCATAGGGATAAGGAAATATGCATCTTTAAGATCAGTTTTTCCCAAGAATGCGTATTTTGAAATTAAATTTGTTGCCGTCCTATGTAGTCTTCTATTTTGCTAACCGGAGTGGTGTCCTATTGAAAGGCATTTTATAATCCTGTACCCACTCTATTATTGAACTGTTTACCTTTAATTTCTGCCAATTTTGAACATATAATTCTAGTTCAGACGGTTGGCTAATTACATTGAAAGGGAGGGCTAAGGCACTAATCCCACGGACCATAGTGTTGTTTCTGTAATTGATACAGTAGTTGTCTTGGCAGGATTTAGTACTCTCTTTGAGATTTAATTTTGATGGTCTGAGGACATTACAGTTGGCATTTAATAAGTGATTGTACCATCTAAAAACTATCTATCTGAGTATGTAGTTCTGGCCTCGCAGGTATGATGTCCTCGTTTTTTTTTGCCTATTAACAAAGCGTGGTCTTTACTTTGTTCAGGACCATCTGGTGCTTCTGATGTTGGTAAGTCTTGATTCGGATAAGTTATTTCCTCAGCTAGCGTGAGAGGATCTTCTAATGCATCTGCAAATGCAAAAGATTTTCCTTGGTTTTGCTACTTATTATATCGATTGCATCTGCAAATGCAACGATCTATTAGCCTAGTTACAGCATCTGCAAATGCTGCAATTTCTGTTTTTGAACAGAAAAATAACTTCATGAATATGTTCACTACCTGCAACTGCAATTGCAGACAGTGGGTACGATGGATTGTATCTGCTAATACAACGAACTATTCACCTTTTTGCTTGCTGCTTAACCCTGGTTATGCTTTCGTCTGCATCTGCAAATGCAACGATTTTTAGCATATTTACAGTATCTGCAAATACTGTAATTTCTGTTTTGAACAGAAACCAAGAGTGTAATAATTCGCTACCTCCAATGCAATGATTTTATGTAAGAGGGTTGCAATAGTATGGTGGTTATTTATTTTTGGTGGTTATTTGTGTTTGTATCTGCAAATACATAGCACTATACCGTTTTATTTTTGTCAATACATATATCCTTTACATCGGCAAATGTAGGGATATAGTGTGCCTCTAACCACTCCAACATAATACACTTACTGAGGTGGAGGCAGTTGGGGGCCCTTCACGTCTGCAAATGTGAAGGCCAATTTTAGTTACAGTTATTCGCATCTGCAAATGCGAATTTGTAAATAGGTATTGATATTATTTATTAACATCCTCCTGCAAGCAATGTTTACTCCAATTGTTTCCCTCACCGGTCGGCTCATATCACGCGAATTGTTTTAAAATAATGCGTTCCGGTAAACATCGCTTCGACAAAGCCGAACGATAACATTCCGATAAATTTATGACGAGCGGCTAAATCCCGAGTTGCAATCCAAAATACTGCGCGAATCCATGTCTACGTCCTAGCAAAATTTCTATTAATTTACCTTTTTCCCTTAATTTTGGGTTACTTTGGGTTAGCCTTGGGTTAGTTTTGGTTAGCACTTGGGTAGTTCTTGTTGATTGATCCCCCGTTGCGAGCAAAGCGAACGGAGGGGCATGCAAAGCTATAATAATACCCAACTTGGGTTTTAGTCGCTCCTAAATTATGAGTCAGCTTGCCTTTGTGGCTAGTTTTTAAGGGTTAATTTCGTGAGAAAAGGGCACTCTTCGACTTACTTAAAATTTTTTATTTTTTTGAAAATTATTTATTAATACAGTAATAACAATAATTACAGTATACATAGTCCTTAATCCTCTAGACAGTGTTTTTAACACTGGTATTGAAGATAATTGCATTTTAGTAATAATAACAGTACGATTTCCTATAAACTCTCTAGTATTGTGGCTATGAATATCCTTTGAAATTATTATGATAATATTTGATTTTTGAGTTTTATTTATTATCCTGTAGATAAGTGGATCATGATTAAATATAACTTTTAGTTTTTTGTTTTGCAATATTTGCATCAAATCGAATTGTAGTTTATAGTCCCACATGTGGCCCATACGGGGATCAATTATCGAAAACGTGATAATAGTACGAAGGCATTATAACCATTAGTTACGATTTTTTATATTCCTTTATATGGTAAACACGTTTTATTCTATGTAAAACATTAATAAATGTGCAGGCCGACCGGTATATTTCCTTAGTCAGCCTTTTGTTGTGTTATGTAACCACTTTTTGTGATTGAATAGTATTGCTTTGGTAGGATGTACGATTACTATTAGACGAGATTACTAGAGAACGATTCGAATAGCTCGTATCGTTAACTTTTGCTTATTATTTATATTCATTTCGATATAATATATTTCAATTCCGAATATATTGTTTGATTCTGTGTATAATTGTGCACAGACGACAAATGTAACAATGTTTTGTCATGTCCTCGTATATAAATAACAGTTTGTTAGTAATTTTTGACTGTAACCCGTTCGCACTTTATTTTATTCTAATATAGTTAGTTTTAGAAATTTGAGAGTATTTTCCATTTTAATTTTATTAAGTAAAAAATTAAGGGTTACAAGTGTCATATTTATTCATAATACTAAGGTAGCTTAGTTTTATACACATTATGCTTTTATACGAGAGATAGTTTCTGTTTTTATACATATAAGATAACCAGGTATTTATGTATATTTGAAATTTTGGCATATAATCTTATGTGAACTCACCCCCTGATTCGCTTCTTCCGATGAATATTGCTCCCTTTTTTCGCCTCCTTTGCGAGCAAGACATATCACTACACATACACTGTACTTGAAATACGATTTCTAGGCATTTTTCTTCTTAAAACCAAAAGAAAGAACCGATTTACGGATTCTTGCTTGTCACCGATCGGCACAAAATTGTAATGACGCATCAAGGCGATAAGCTCGAGCGGCTAGCCAGGGTCGGCTGAATCACCATGTTTTTAGATAACTTCTTTAAAAATTGTACCGATTCGGAAAAAGTTGTATACTACAAAGCGTAATGAGGGACGGCGAAGCTGCGAAGGATAATCTGAGTTTTTTTTTCGAGTTTTGCTTCCTTTTACTCATATTTCAGGTTAGGTAAGAGATATCGAGATGCGGTTTTCACTGACATATTAGGCTCTCATTTAACTGTATTTGGTTTTAAAAAAGTGATATCGTTGCATTTAAAATTTTTGAGAAAATTTGACATATTTGTGGTTATGTCAGAAAACGCCCTCTAGCGGTTATATAAAAAATCGCAATCACCTCATTCAAGGTACGGTTGATAGCCTAAGAAAAGCCCTTTTCAACGACTTATTCAGATCCATTCAGCTATTTTGAAGTTGTTGACAATTATTTCTGAAAAGGTTTTCTTTAAGAGATAGATCAAAAAGGGTTTAACAAAAAAGAATCGAATTTTTCTCGGCCCTGAAATGGCAATGCATTTTACCTTTAATTTAAATTTTTTTTGCAAAAAGCGGGTTTTAAAATTCAAAATATCAGTCTCATCTTCATTATTAAATCACATCAGGCGTCGTCTTCACAGGTTTTACAAGAAAATTTGTTTTTCGATATCTCATTGTAGACATCACAAATCGAGTTATCGCACAAAACGCATTGAATCTAGTCAGGACCAATATATCCTAACCATTCAGCTGCTGCAATTACGCAGTCTTTGTCGCTTCTATTAGAAAAGACTAGACAATGGCTTAGTTGGGATTTTCGTTTTTTGTTTGGCTAATTTTTTTCTGCCTTTGCTGTTTTTGAATCATTGGTTAATAGGCTAGGCTCTAGGTAAGTTTAATTTCCGAATTGAGTCTCTTTCCTTCAGGCTTTATAATTCCGTATTTCTCTAGGAAGTACTACTTTGCATTGCTTATCAGTGTCGTGATCGTGATGTTCGTCATACAAAACAACTTTATCAACTTGTGTTTCTTTGAGCCCGACTTCTTCCCCGGATATAATATTTCTTCCTTTCTTTTAAGTATAAAATGTTTATTTCGACGTGCTTCCTAAATACATTTTAATAAAATGGCATTGAGAATTGTTGAATTCTTGTCAAAGGTTTCCGATAATCGAGACAGAAAAATGTCGGAGTCAAATTGATGGATTTCGGTAGCACGAAATACGGTTTTGAAATTTATCTCAACGTTATCCTGGACTCTGTTCCACAGCCGTTCCACATGCTCTATGATAGAAGTGCCTCTAACGCAACTAGCCTTCTTCCAATCATCTAAAATAACTTGTCATTCTTTTTCTTGGGAGCAAAGAAAGATACATCGAAAAACTGCATTATATGTATCAATTTTTGAGGTAATGAGGTCATATTTATATGTGATTCGTTAATCACGGCTGAGAGAACTGCCATGATAGGTGGTCACCTAAATCTATTGCATTTTCTTCTGCCCAATTATCTTTGACATGTTCGAAAACGTGCATCATATCAAACCAACCGCTGCTGATGTTTTTTGACTCTGAAGGTCCGCCGTTGTTTGCTTACCATTACTAGTAACTATTATGCTCATAGCAGTCCAAAAATGTACCTAAACATTTTACGCGCGTTCAGGGCCTTTGCAGAGCAATTAATACGCTTTTAGCTCCAGGGTCATCAGATATATTGGCTTCGTCATAGTTATAAACGTGTTTTGGATTTACGTTTTCTAAAATGAATGAAATTATTAAAGAACTCCATGATTACTGTCTGTCCAACGGAAGCAGAGAACGTTTAACCCCTTTGCATGGATTTTTTTACAAAAGTCGATCCTGGCTTATTGCATGCCACTCTGACATTGGTCTTACTTTGATTCACATTTTTAGATAATACACATTTTTACGCATTTTTGAACAATATACATATTTTTAGACGACATGCCATCGCCAACTGTTACAGGAAAACCTCAATCTCAATCTTCAAATGTTAAATACCCGGCTTGACAAAGTTGGCCCCGTTTTTCGGTAGTTTATTGGTGTAGTAAGATAATTTAATAGGCTTTTCGAGATTTTGATTTACAATGTTAAAAAGATACTAAGACTCTATTTGAAATTGTACTAAAAATAGTACTTATTGACGTGCTTTTGATTACTTGAATATTTTCCTCTTATCTGGTTTTGTTCAGTTACATATTTTTTCGAATAGCTTGATTTGCTTTCTAAGATGTGAAGCGATTTCATAAATATTGGAAAAATATTTGTGAGAAAGAACTGATTATTTTTAGTCATCAGTTAGTATGTAGTAAGCTTTTTAAAAAATCTTTATGGTATATGTAACTACTAAGCGGTAGGTTTTTTATTGAACCAAATGAGATATTTACTTTTCCTCGATAGCACATGATGGTCAAATGGATAAATATCACGCCAAATTCAATTTCAAGTGTAAACCTGAGGTAGATTTTAATTTTATTTTGTCGGTTCAGTTACGCCAAATACGGAGTTTCAGGTAATGATAAATGCCCGACTCAAAATTTTTTAAATATTTTTAGTTAAATTCAAGTAATATTTGTATTATAATAATTGTAATGTAGTAGCATTTTATAATTCTAGTGGCAGTTATGTCGTTGATTTTAAACTCTATTGTATAATTTATTGAAAAACTACATCAGTGTGTTCGAATATTTAGCTGTTTTCCAATTTCATTTCTGACATTCCGGAAGTATTTTTGCTCAATATTCACTATAATGTTCCTATTTAGAATAGGCCTTTAGCCATACCGGGAGTAGCTCCAACTGCTCGTGAAATTACTGCAGAAGAAGAAAAGCAAATCAAATGTACCAAAGTGGTTTTTATCCTGCTGGATTTCTTGGACAGATGGTTGAGAGAATGGCATTGGCATAAAGGTTCGAGTGCTGGAACTGACAAAAACTATCAGCATATTGAAAGGTAATTTTTTGAAGTTTTAAGCGATGTTTTCATCTTAAACTACCGACTATCTAAGCAGGACACTACTATTCCTCTGAGTAGTATTAATGATATATTAATATAAAGTTGTACCATGTCTTAGTTATTAATTAATTTAGGATTTTGATTCTATGAAGTCGACAAATTAAATTTCAAACAAAAGTCAGATAGTTTGTCGTTTCACGGTATTTGTTTATGGGAACAACATTATTAAATTCAAACCTACCAAAAATATCACAGGAGAGATAATACAAATCAAACAATTTAAAGAAGCTTGATATTTTATCCTAATTCATTAAGCTTTGTACAAACCAACGAGCGAACTTGCGAACCAAACAGCGAAGCGAACAAAGTGACCTGCATTTCAGTGAACCTGCATCAAATCATAAGGTGCAACTGTTCCGCAATCCATCGAATGTTGCTGTTTCGGCGAACCATCCCTGAACGTTTTTATAGGTTTGTTGCCATAATGTCTGAACGGGTTCGTGAACTTTTTTTTTTAATACATATGCGCTCATATGCCTAACACAGAAAACGAGCTTCGGCATTTGGCTGGCTAGATTGATTAAATGTTGCAAGAAATATAAGTAACTGAATTCCATTACTTTAACTTGAATTATATGTCTTAATGATTTTTTTGCCACTCAAATTTTACGATTCGCTGTAGGTATATAAAAAGTTATTAACCAGTTATCGACACCTAATTTTTAAAGTCAACTATAATATAACGGTTTAAAGCGGAAAAACCAATATTAACACTCAATGTAATTAACACTAATTTATTCACTGTTTTAAACCAACACTGCCTCAAAATTTTCAATAAGAAATAGCTGTAACACTTCAGGTATTACTTAAAATGAGAAATAATAAGCAGAACATATCGAAAATTTTCTTTTCTTTGCAAGCTTATAAAAGTACTTAAAACTATCATACGTTGTTTGGTAGCTTGTATTGTAACGATATCTTTAGTTGGGCGCTAACTTGTAGCGAAAGTTAATTTATTTAGTTAAGTATGGCTTTGCGCGCCATTTTGTAATGAAATGTTAGTTGTTTAAATGCATGAGACTCGTTTCTATTTTTCTTAGGGGGCGGTCGACGTTCTTTTATTAGCAGAGAGTTTTTTGTGTATTTTGGCGCCAGAGTTCCTAGAGACAATGGGAACTGAATATGAATACTTAGATATAAATAAATATATAGATAAGAATATCAGAAATTTGCCCTTTTAATTCGTATCTCACAGACCTCTATCTTGCGATAAATTAAAGAAATAAATTTCAAAACAACAATATATTAATTATACAATTAAATTACAAATACGCTTGATGGTATCATGTGAAATTGAGTTTATCGATATAATTAATTTACAAATATAATTATTTGGAATGAAGTTTAGTAATGAATTTGATTATGACGGATAAAAAATTAAATACAGTTGGTCTTTACAATACGTTTATCTTCTGACTGACTGATACTTAACTTCGTTCAGTTATTCTGTAACCATGCGATCGTATTGGGACCTCTACTGGAACCGCTTCTGCCTGTTCCCAAGTTAGTGTCAATTGGGTTAATCGAGGACTTATTGGTTCTCCAAGTGTCTCCCTCTACAGGTCTGGTACAGCGACGTATTTCCTTGCTCAGCTGTGCAGTCAGGTAGATTTACAACATGTAAGGAGAAATAAACAAGTCTTAGAACAATGTATACTGCTAATTAAATAATATTCAGGGAAATATCATGTGAACATCAATGACACTGTTAAACACATGAGGAAGCAATCAACAATTTGAAAGTTTACTGGTTAAAGCAGATATAATCAGAACTTGAATTAAAATGTTAAGTTGAGCAAAAATCATAGATAACTACTGTTACTCAAGATATCCTTTCCTTTACTTTAAAAAATGAAATTCAAAAGAAAATAATGACTCAAATTTAAAATTCAACAGAAATTAATGGAATAAGGTTCCAAAACAGTGACTCTTGGTAAATCTAAATAAATGATAACTTGAATTTGATAATAAATATAAAAATAGAGGTACAACCTCTAATAACGAGTCTTATAACTGAAAATAAGTAATTGCTATTACTTTTTTATTTCGGCCCTTGGCACATAAACGATAATTGAGCGCAATTACGCCTCAATTTAATTAACGATAAAGATAAGATAATCACTATCTCGCATCGAGATAGAAATTTAGATAAAAGATAAAAAACCAGATAATTTTTCATATGTCTGCAAAGAATGTCGGTATATCAGTGTTCAGACGAGACAGGGCGAGTGCTAATAATTATATACTTGATGTAACAAATAAAGTGAAAATTTAATTAAATAAGCCTAAAAGAAAAAAATATTAAAACCAGCAATACTATGAGGGAAAATTCGGAGAAATTCTACTGAAAATTCAATTTACTACCTTTGCAGGAATATATAGAATTTACTTCGAGAATTCACCCAAATAATACTGTTCAATTTAAATGGAAATATGTAAAATAATGTGCGTGACCACTAAACGATTAAATAATTACGTTCTCCGTAAATTTGGACTAAGCCTCTTTCAAATTACATGAATTTGGTTAATGAGAGACGCAAATATTCACCAATAAATCTGTATTCTTAACCAACGGACACGACAATAATTAAAAATTATTGAAGATGTAAGCTAATAAAAAATGGAATATAACAATGCTAAATTCTTGCTTTAGTCGAATAAGACTAAACGAATCATAAACAAATATTAGTTATGCATTTAAAAATGAAAGAATTAGTTAAATATACTGCAAGATGAATTAAATATTTCAAGTTTAAAAATCAGCACTCACCCGTCAAGCGTCTCGACACAAGATAAACGACCTTTTAAGACGTTCGACAAATTATGTTTGCCGCTGTATTATTGGCTAATTTATATCATGTGATAACTACTATAAATCACGCAGCGTCAAGCTATATTAAATATAACAATATATAGTAAATTAAATTAATGAATTGTAGGTATAAAATAGCATACTGCGCTTCCTAAAATCGTTACTTGCACGAAATAAATCCATTCGTGAATAGATGTCACTGGCGACTCAAATACCGAATACCGAGAATTATTTGCAAATGAACCGAAGTTTCAGTGGAACGAAATAAGCATGTATTCCGTTACGGTATGTTGCAACAAATCTGCTCCGTTAAGTTACGAATATTTTGGCAAACAAAAATGTATGGACTACAAAATGAAAATCTGCAGATTTTCATAAGATGCTACAGATGTGTTTCTAATAACATTGCTATTTAAGTGCCATTAACATGTTTGGTAAAGTTCTACCATAGGCAAAAGTATAAATAAGTAGAACGACTCGTGCAAAATATATTGTTTATTAAAATTATTATTTCGTTTATGAAAATTTATTCGGATTTCCCAATTTATACACTTAAAAAATACATACATAAAATATGTCTTCGGCAGTAACTTTAGAATTACCGGAATTTTGTATATACATTTTAGATTAGTAATGTTTAAACATGTTTTAGCTAGATCAATACTTCGCTTTAATTAATCTCTTATGGAAATTATAGAGTCAAAAGATATTGGGAAAAATTTTATTGTTAATTGAGGCTCTTATCCCTTCATTCTAAGAAGCTAACCACTGCTAATTTGTAAAAACTACTAACTTTTAACCAATGTAAAACATGTCTGGACTATACTGACGTATATGGTTATGGTAATATTTAGAGTATTTTCATGCTATTTAGGATATTATCTCTTAAGACGACAATCTTTAGCAATGCTCAAATAATTGACAATTAAAAAAAAATTATCCAAGTTACTTCAATACGATACGTATTTTTGTTTCAGATTTTTAAAGAAATTCTGTAAGCTAGAATTGGCCAAGTGTAATTACAAGTGTGGCGAGTATCCTAGAGCTTTAATGTATCTTGAGGACTATATAACTGAAAATCCTGAACAAATTACTCCAAATTTGCTATTTTTAGGAGAGGTAGGATTCATTCTTTATTTTATTACATAAATTGATGAAATTTTGTTTCTTTGTATTTATTTGTATTTTATTCTAGATATACGCTCAGTTAGATGAATCTGATGGAGTATTAGGGGTAGAATCCCTACAACAAGATGAACCGTCTTTGGAACAGAAACTTTTATCTCTAGAGGTATCGGGCAAATTAAATGATGCTGCTGCAATTTATGAACATATGCCTAGACCTTTGAAATTACAGCATATACAGGTAAATATAAAGTAATCTTGTAATCTCTGTGTGGTGTTTTGCAAGTATTAAATAAATAGTTTGGCATGAAAATGTATGTGGGCACCAACCAAAATTTGTGTAGCAATGATTTATAAATACAGTTGCAAATCAGTCCTTAGAAATATTTCTGCGTTCCAACATTGTGTCATGGAAAAATATATACGGTCACCACCTTGTTAATATTGTTCAATGTATTTATGATTATAAAATCTAAGTTGATGTGATATATTATCTACTGAATTTGCGAAAGTATTTAATAAAGCAGGGCATACTATACTCATAGAAAAACTACGTGACGAATTCGGATCCGTTCCAATTTAATAAGATTTGTATTTGTACGCGTGAGTGGGCCCAAATGGAGCCATCCACTGCTACCCTTGGTCTATTGTGGCTCACATTTCAATCGACCGAAGAAATTAAATATTTAGGAGTTATAATTATATACAATTTAAATTGGAATAATAAGCATAAATGATATATGTAACAAAGCAACTAAGGGATTAAACATCATGAGATCCTTGTCCAGACTGTGGTGGGGTGCTGACCCTCTAACATTGCTAGCTATATATAAAGCAATGGTGAGTTCTCATTTGGAATATTGTAGCAATATTTTCAAATAGTCAATAAAACTTAAAGAGAATGGACAGCTTACAATTTCAGGCACTCAGAATAATAACAGGGTGCATGAAATCAACTCCAATCCAACCAACGCACTGCTCGCTGAATGTTCGGAAACGTCGTTGGAATTTCGTCGAATTTGGCTGACGCGTAAATTTATACTAAAAAATATGCAATGGGAAGATTTGATCTCTTGGAAGATTATGAGAAAACCTCAAATATAGGCACAAAATATATAACTCATTACCCTGTTTTGAATTTGATTTCATGAATCAATTCAAGCCCCACAATAAGTCTGCAAATCAAAAAAGATCCGCTAATAGCCCGATATGAGTTCAATAGAGGAATGTATAAATGGAAAGAATATCAGTGGTTCTTTACTGATGATTCAAAATATAAAAAGAAGCAATACAATTGGAATAGAAGTTTTTGGTAAGTGGGCAAATGTAGCCTTTTCTTCCAAACTTAACAAATACACTCAGATATGTACTGCAAAAATTATGGCGATACAAAAGGCAGTTTCCTTATGCGTTGAAAAGCATATAAATAAAGCTATCATTTTATCAGACTCGAAGAGTGTCTAAACAAAAAATATGGAAAACGGTTGAATAAGGACAGAGATCATGTTGCAATGGGTACCAGACAATTAATCATTAATGCTAATGAGATTAGCCTTCAAATTAAAGTAGGATGGATATCAAGTCACGTCCAAATCAAGGGAAATGAAATGGCGGATACCTTAGCTAACATAGGAAGAGGTCTCAATGTGGAACCAGAATCGAAGTTAAATTAGCCAGAGTTTCTGCCACACTTGAAAGAGGAGCATAATAATAAATGGAAAATTCACTGGGCGGAAATATTGCAACGCAAGGGACAATTTTATAAACAGGTACAGTCGAACTTTTTAAACAGGCCTTGTTTTAAGAAAATGGAATACGGAGACAGATAACAACAATAATAAGGATGCGTACCGGACATTGTATTACTCCACAACATCTACATAAAATAAAATCTAAGAAGGATCCGAATTCTGAATATGGAGAGGTTGGCTCCCTCCAACATTTGATCCTGGAATGCCCATTAAATAATAAAAGTATTTATCAATCATTGTCTAAACTGGGAATCATTAGTCCTTTCTCAATACACACGCTCTTACAACTCAGAAATTTTGATGCCCAAAAGATCATTATTAATTATTTAAGGGAAAATAAATTGAATCTGTAGACTCATAATTGAGAATAAGGGAAAACAGAAGTCAAACTATTTCTGTTCGGATTGGTAGTTGCGGAAAAAAAAATCAAAATCAAAATATTAATTAATTTCTAAATGAATATTACTCGTGTTGTCTAATTCCTAGATTTACATTCGTTGTTCTGTTTAATGCTAACTCTTATCCTGTCTTAAAAAAATAAATAAGTATATAAATAAAATGAAATAATGGGTATGGGTTAGATGCGGCGAACGCCACTTTACATAACGTAGTTACGTAAAGAAGAAGAAGAAGATCCATTGACGTTCTTTTCAGAACGGGTTCGAGCAAATAACTTTAATAATTCTTGCATTAATGCGAAATGAGTACTTATTATATATACCAAATAAAATATATTATATTGTGTAGTAAAGTTGTTTACTTAGTAGTTAATCTTAGCTCAGTTTGTAAAGTTTGTATTAAAGACTTAATTTTTTATTTACAACTTAGTTTTCGTACAATAACTAACTTACTTATAATAATTTCTTGTTTAATCTGGAATTGGTATCATAATTCTTTGTTCGATTGAATGTTCTGTAGCCAGAACGCTGTAATTCCAAATATATTTTCCCTGTTTATTATTCCGGTCTCACCATATACTAGAGTACTTGGTAACTTTTTGGGTTACATCCTTTCTGGCACGTCTTGTGCTCAAAATTGTTGGACTGCAAAATTAATTGCATTTGTGCTCAAGCTCATATCCATTATTCAAACTATTTTAAATAGGTATATAGTTTGAGTTAGTCTTGGTCAATAGTGTTTTTTTTAATTAAAATTTGTTGGTATGTCAAGTATGGTATATGCAAAAAAAGTTTGCCAGTGCCTAGGGAAGTGATTTCATATCAGTGACATTTTTAAAGTTAGAAGTTGTAGTTCATCTAACATACGTTATATTTTTGATGAATGGAGATCTCTTGTTGGTAGCTGACTGTTGAATTATTATATGAATGGTAACATTCACGATTATACCGCAAGCTTCTATTGCTCGTTCTACAATCAACTATCATTCTAAATTGGAACGATAAAAGTAATATATTTAATAATTTTTTAAGGTATCATTGCTAATATTGAATACGTTAATGTTAATGCCACATGACATCTTAAATGTACTGTACATTTATTTTTAACAAAATAAAAATATTTTGACATTATAAATTATATTTTCCATAACTGACAGGTGTTTTGGAAAGTCTTGCTTTATACAACTAGTTGCAAAAAGTATGACTATGTAATTGGTAAAACGTTAGCTAATTTTGTGATGAAACATGTCACGAAAAACCATTGTGTGCAACTGGTATTCTTTTAAAATAAGATCTTTCGTAACTGGTGACATAAATATCTATTAGTTGTCTTTTTGCCTGGTATAAGAGGTCTTCATAATCATTTCATATTCTGGTCGAGTATTTTGTCCATTTGCTCTTTTCGATTTAAGAGATCAATACCATCTTCAAAAGTAAAAAACTTTGTCCCTATTTTTTTGCCTACAAAGATGATGTTCCAAAGATGTATTTTTTTAAAATATATTTATAAGTTGTTATTTCGTAGGGTTTATTACAATGCTACCTTGATTTGGACAAAGTAAACACAGCGCTATACTGTGCAGAGGGTGCTTTAGACGTACAACCCGAATTCGGTAACATGCTTTTAGAATTGCAAGCAGAAGCACTGTGGAGGTTAGGAACTTATGATGATTTGGAAAATTTGCTCAATAAACCCGGCATTGATGATATTAAGGGGTGGGGAGTGCAGGTTGGCAAGAGCTTGGTGTGTATTAAAAAGGGTAAGAGACATTGATTTGTTGTTGCGACAAATACAAATTAGTTCCGCTATTATAATTCTTTGGCTTGGTGAGAAAAGTTAAGTAGAAGTTGTGATTTTAAAAATTTGTAGTATTTTGATTATTTAATTTCTTTGTACAGTAAAGATTAATTTTGATCTAACTATCAAATTTTTATACCTCGAGGAGGGTACCCGTGTATTATTATAAGTTCTACGAAATAAGTTAAAAATCCATATCCAAGAAAATGGGATTAGCCTGAAATTGTTGATGTTTATCAGGATATTTTAATGAGATGTAACTTTCTCATTAAATCAGTATTTCCGACGCATAAAACGGTATTCAACATTTTTCATAGAATCCAAAGACATCGAGTGTTGAATTCAGCCCTAAAATTTGATTATTGTTAGCAAAGCAATAGTACAACGCAACACCCATTGATGCTCAATGGATATACGTGTTTTTTTTTTAATATATATATTTTTTGATAATATAGAGATGATAATAATAATAATAATAATAATAATAATAATAATTTTAGGCGAGAGAGATGAATTCAAAGAGGTCCTTAAATCAATTAAAATGCAGCAAGTTGATTCCTTTGGAGCTGCAAGCTTAGAAGAAGGCGCTTACCATCACGGCTACAGCTACATAACCCGTCTTCATTGCCTCAATGAACTGGAGCAATTAGAAAAAACCCTTTTTGATCTATTTTTGAAACCTAACGACCAAAACTATGCAGAGTCTATAATGAATAAATTGTCGAGCGAGTGGCAATTAAGGATCAAAGTGGTGCAAGAGAGTGTCAGAGTTATAGAACCACTCCTTTGCGTAAGGAGAGTAGGATTGAGGTTAGCAAGGGATATTGCAGAAAAGAAGGCACCTCAAGCAGTGCCGTTTTTCGATAATTTACTCGGAGAGACGTGGTTGCAGAGCGTGAATGCTGCTAGAAATGCAGGGGTAAGAAAATGGAAATTGCCTATTTATTTAAGCGTCTTGGTGAAGCTTGCAACTCGTTATACTTGTATTACTCGTGTAAAAGTATAACGAATTGTAGGCTTTGAAACTACCCATACCCAGGTCGTGTGTTTACACGCCAGAGTATAGTATTGGCTGTGATCGTCACGTGAACTATTAATTCTTTGAAATAATTTATTGTTGAGGACCCTGTATTTTAGCTGTGCGCGTAGCAGGTGCTTTTAGAGTTTGAATAAGTTTAAGTTTGTTTATCGAATCTTCGAGTAGCGTACCTCTTGTCTGAAAAGCTAATAACAGCAATAAAAGCCAATTTTCGACAAACACAATTTATTTAATAAAAAAATTCATACATTGAACAACCCAGCGCACTATCAATTTCAAACCATAGGAAGTATAGCAATTTAGTAAGTAAAAGTCGTACAATTGAAATATAATCATAACATAATTTTAACAAATAAATCTCTACGCAATTTGTTAATCAATAAATTGTACAGTAAAATTGCAACAAATAAAATCATACGCAAGTTATCAATTTGGCAAATTAAAGTCGTGCAAATGGAAATTAAATTCACAACACAATTCAACTAAAGAAATCGTTACGCGTTTTACCAATCACTAAATTGAACCGTAAAATTGTAACAAATAAGATCATATTCAAGTTTATCAATTTCGTAAGTTAAAGTCGTACAAATGGAAATTAAATCAGAACACAATTCAAGTAACGAAATCCTTACTCATTTTAACAAACAATAAATTGGACAGTAAAATTGTAACGAATAAAATCATATACAAGTCTATCAGATAATCAATTCGTTCAATGGTATAAAGAATATATCCAACTTAACTTTATAAACATTATGTTTGACCAAACTATGGTGACCAATTTGCATGAAACCGCTATTAAAAATAGGTGACAAGTAATGGCCCACGGCGAAAAGGTATACTTCATATTTACATTACATCCATTTCACCTCATTCGTCCGCCTCTATCAAACCGCCAATGACCAACCAACAGACACTATATACCTAATTGCACGTAAGTCAGTCCCTTTCACCAGAAACGCTAACCTTGTATACTATTAACTTGCAGTACATCAAAGATCTTTAGTTTTTATAATTTTTTTCACGCTGGGGAGATTCTACAGCCGCGGGTGGTAGCACACCAGGCAGAATTTTAATTTTTTTTTTCACGCCGGGAAGGTGCTTCAGCCGCGGATCTTTTTTGCTGATCAGGCTAAGAAGTTTTATTTTTAACGCAGGGGCGGTACGCCAGCCGCGGGACCTTGTCCAGTGGTAGATTTTGAATGATTGCAAGCTTCATAACCCATTCAATAAGTAATTTATTTTTAATTATGTATAGTCAATATTAATAACCAATTTCAGCAAACCAATACCTAAGTTGTCGTTATGGCCTCCATGTTTGATTCAAACCCTTTAAATATATACTTCACATTACTTTATGTCAACCCTACATTGTGTCCATAATTCATTCTTGGAATCATTCCTACATATTTTATACCTAGGGAGTGTTTGCCCACCTTCTTTATTTACATGGCTTAAGTGGCCTGACCGAAACCCGATACTCTTGTCTAATTTGACCTGAATACCGTTCCCTAAATCTGTACCACACTTATGCCATCGGCAACGAATATTTCTCTTTTTTATGATTATCTTGAATTAACTCATGATATATGTAGTGAATTGGTAGTTTGATTTTATTTATTAAAGTGATTTAACCTTAGTTAATGGCACATAAGTTTATAATCTTTTAATTCCCAAAGAAAGAGGACATAATTATCATGTTCGTCTCGTGAAACAAGTAACTTGTGTTGGTAAATTTATATTAGTTATTTATCTATTTTGCTTTACCAAACCCGATTTATAGAGTCAGATAACTGAATAGGTGTAATACATTAACGAAATATGTGGCCTACATTCTAATAAAATAACTTCTCACTTATAATTTTACACAGTTCACTTTGAACTAATTCAGGATCGGTTTGCTTAGACTCTACTGTCTTATTACGTTTTCGCGTGACTTTCGGCATTTTGCTAGATAATTTAACTTTTACTTTAACTTTCTTTTATTTAAAAAGCAATGAAAGGGTTACAATCGAATAATTGTCAACAGTTTCGCGGCCGCACAAAGACGTCGCTCTGTTGCCAAGAACCCAGATTACCCAATTCGCGGCCGTCGAAACGTCGCCAGAGGATAACCTAGCTTCATGTAATTATAACCCTTTGGCCTGCCAATAACTTAGATTACCCAATTCGCGGCCGGTGAAACGTCGCCAGAGGGTAACCTAACTTAATTAATACCTATGAATGCCCCGAAACCCCTTTGCAAAATTTCCTTATTGATACAGTTGACTAAGCCAGCCGGTTTCCCGTTGTTAAGCCAATAATATCAATGTAATTAGATATACAACATTCGCGGCCGTCGAAGACGTCGCCAAGGTATATCCAATTTCTCGCAAAGGGCGCACTCACAGGTACTCGTATGCACCTTAAAACTGCTAACTAATAATTGTCTCGATTCAGTCGCGTATTTGCCTTTTTATAGGGGTTCGCGCCCCCCCGTCACTCGATTACTGTGACGTCTTTCGCACGTTTCTTTTATTCGGCGCTTCGTATGGCAATTCTACCGGCTTATTCTTTTTATATTTGATTAATTTTGCCTGCGTTTATTAAATAAAATTAATTTGATTAAGCAGTGAATTTGCTTTTAGTTGTATAATTTGCAGGGTAGGTCTGGGCCGTTTCAGCTTCAAAGCTATAAAATGTCACCATTAAGATCATATTTCTTTAAGCATACATAATTTTATTCTGTAAATCTTCTGGCACCGATTATTAATATAATAATTGCAGCCATAGCAATTATTCTAGGAAAGTTTTCCGGATATAGGCACTGAAAGTGGATATATGAAATTTTCACGTTTTCCAAGGCATTAATGAACGAATTAATTTGGGCCCATTGTGCTTCCACTCGCATACCAATTCAGCCAGGTAACTCAGACTCCCTAGCAAGGGTAGGGCACACAGCTTCCTCGGCTGGATTCAGCATGCAGGTTCAGCATGCAGCTTCTGAAGTACACTTCTCTTACAACGCTGGGCAGTCTGTAAGCAAATGAGTGGATGATTCCTCGTCCTCCACGCACCACCTGCATTCCGCTTTCCATGTTAGAGTGATGTGCTGCAAAATTATGCCACAACATTTTATTTGATGTAACATGGTGCTCAAAACATATAATGAATATATGAAATGTTCATATATTCCAAGGGATTCTACCTATAAAATTCCATGAAAATGTTTCTTTCAAAAGCGTAATAGATTTTATTTTTATATGGTTCGGTTTGGTTCCAAATTCCTTGAAATCCAGGATCCCCTAAATTCTTGAATAACGCGCGGACTCTTTTTCACCATTAATTGTCAAAATAATGTTTAATTATTTTAAAACTATTTTATCTTTGCACTAATTGTAAAAATCATTTTTAATTGTTTTAAGAGTCTGCCTTCTCTTTTAAAAAAGTGCGCTCATTACAAAATATTCAAAGAATGTTTGTAACGTTTAAAAAAAATGTGACTATTATCGATTATTAAAAAACGCATTCTATACAAAAGCATCTTTTAAAATCGATATCTACTAATGTAATTAATGATGAATGAAATAATTTTTGTCTCACAAAATGTATTACAAATTTAGCCTAGTGTGGTATATTTCAAAGCTATGCCGATGCCGTGTAGAATAAAATGTGCTGCTTCTTCGAGCAATTCCTTTTAATCGAGGCTCATTTTATACTAGAACTCAATTCCTTAAAAAATAGATTAATTAGAGTTGCTACATGACCGGATAAGTTGCGCAAACAAATTTATTGGATTGCCTCGCAGAACCAGGTGGACTCGTTTAACCACCAAAAATATTCGATGTCTGTCCAAGAAAAATCATCTAGTTTAGCTATAATAAAAATTTATTTTCAGTTAGAAAAAGTTAAATGTCTTGACTTTACTACTTTACCCAGCTCACAAAGCTAGTACAAAATAATAACCTGAAATAGTTAACGCTCTAGACCTCAAGGGGTCCGCGGATCACCATTTGGGAATCACTGGTTAGAGTAATATGATACAAATTATTGAGTGACACTCAATTTTATTTAATTCCGTCGGTCGTATACATGGTGCTCGAAACAGAAGATGTATTTCATTTTTTGTAATCACCTTAAACGCCTCTTCGGATGAATTAATCTGTAAGAAACTTAATAATTTCCGATCTTATTTTAGGCAGTTACACCCGACTTTATTTTCGTTGGCTTTTGACATACCAAAATATTTTTTGTTTGTTTAAAAGGGCATACAAAGTACTTTTTTGGATCTAGTCAAAATTTTAGTGATGTCATTTCAAACTTCTGTTTTAATAGGAAGTAACAAAAAAATTAATTTTTGGCCCACTCTGTCAACGTAATGCCTCATTTTTTATTTAAAATTTTTAATCCTTTGACTGATATGGATAGCATACGTAATAAATATTACTGTTTTTTTTTGTAATTTTATAATAACCATTTATTATTATTAGCACATGAATTGTAGAAATTTGACATAGACGCTTATACTAACATTTGGAAAATTATCACCAATTTTTCAACTTAGAAATACATTTAAATAAGTTTTTTTTAGATAATAAAAGCAGTGGCGTATTTAAATTCCATAAAAAAAAGCATAACATATTTCTTACTTCCAGTTCAATAACTTCAAACATTACAAAATACAAAATGTGATTTTTCATAGCAAACATCTAAAAGCACTTGGTTTGAGATCGAAACTTCACTTGATATGTTTTCACTCAGATTTATCCACTGAGAAGTATTTTTAGCTAGTGTTAAATTTAATATAAATCGGACCACAATTTAAGAAGGTTTTCTTTGGAAAATCTATATCTATTAATATAACGATTACTTCCCACAAAATTGATATTCAACTACAAGAGATTATATTAATCAAAATATAACCCACGTGCTTAAGAAGCTAGTCCACTATTTTATATTTTGCTTTTAGGTCCATCAACAAGCTTATACGTACGTTTTAGATGCGGAAAAATACAATCCACCCAAGCTATTTATCGAAAAGGCGAAACTTCATTGGCTGAGAGAAGAGCACGAAGAAGCCCTCATTACTTTAAAACGAGGTCTTAACGCCTATATCCCCGATAATGCCAATACTCAGGAGACCTTGCAAGCAATAGCAAGATTGAACCTAGAGAAAAAGTAAGGACATTATTATAAGACATAGTTTAGAGTTTGATATAGTTCTAGCCTAAGTATCTAATTAAACATGTGCAGAGCCACAGTCGATCCCTCTTTTTCATTATTATTATTGTAATTTCATTATTATTATTATAATAATTTTATTTCTTTAAATGTTTAGTTTTGGTAACTGTTCCTATTTTTCGTTTACGGATGATGTAAATGACGGTTGTGCGGGAGGTCTCTAATATCATTCGCGAAGATGGCAAATCGCGCGGGCAACCTGTGAATGTTTAAAGCGAAATGACATTACAGTAATCGTTCAGCGAAAGAGAGAAAGAAATATTTGGCGCGAGGAATGCTAATTGGTCAGAAAAGTGGCAGGAGCATCCATATGAGGAATTCGTGAGGCATCGGAGACTGAGAAGGGACGAGATAACAGGACGCAGATTGACAGGCGGAACGGGCGGGAGTTTTCCCTCTTGGAATCGAGTGATTTTTCACCCGCTTTTGAAAAGTAGAAAAGAAACTTAAAAGTGTGATCGTCATCAATTATTCAAGACGAGTTGAAATAATAACAAAATCGTAAGTTGTCGTACAATTGATGATGTCGAAAACTTTTTGCGTAGGTTGGTCCAGTCAGGCATCAATAATTCGCAACAAAATAATAGACCTGGGGGGGGGGGGGGGGGGGGGGGCTATAATTTTCCTCGAGGAAATAATAACTCCAATGATAATTTTAATTTGCCACCTATCGACAGATCAGGACTTTGTTTTCTGAAGATCCGCAAGAACTTCTAGAGGAACCCAAGGAGGAAGTTAAACATTGTCAAATGGTGGTGGCACTTATAGCTGCTAAGGTTAGTGGTGTGGAAGTAGATATTCTCTGTGACAGTGGCGCAAATTTTAGTTGTGTCAGCGAGGAATTTATTCATAGGATTTTGGAAATTAACCTTGAAATACCAATTTTAATGACTAGTGGCGTTCGTATTCATAGTGCTTTATAAAATAAGACAGAGTGTCAAAAGTGAAATTTACCTGAATGTGTCATGGGACGATGTTTTGTTTGATGTTGTTTTCTTGGTGGTACCCAACCTTTCAAAACAAGTTATTTTGAGGTCAGACTGGATGAATGAATTTTCAGCGATTTTAGATTTTGAAAGTTCAACTTTGAGATTTTTATTTAACCAAGATTTATATCAGACTAAATTAGAATCGTTGACAGTATCCTACGAGGAAAATGTGTTGGCAGAGGTCACGGTTGAGGCTGATGAAGACCAAGTTGAAGTATTGACTGATAGTGGTAGTACTTTTAGGTACGTTGATGATGATTTTAAGAGCGTTATTGCTAGATCAGAAGCTTTTTCAGAAGTAAATACGGACAAGCATTTCCAATTGACGTTGAGTTTCCGTGAAACTTTTTCAGATCGGCCAGGTTTAACTAAGAAATATGAACATGAGATATATCTTAGAGATTATCAACTGTTTCACTTAAAAAGTTATCCTATTCCCCATGCATACAAGGATGAGGCCAAGCATCAGATATCTGAAATGGTAGCTTGGAATGTGATTAGGAAGGAACAAACTGAATATGTTAGTCCTTTAGTGGTGGTCAGGAAGAAGGATGCGTCAATTAGAGTATGTTTGGATGCTCGTTTCGTTAATCGACGAATGGTTGCTGATCATGTTGTACCACCGGTACCAAATGAGTTAGAGTTTCATTTTTCTAAGGACCAAAGTCTGTCTACGTTGGATTTAACTGCTTCCTATTGGCAAGTTCCAGTGTCAGCAGAGCATAAAAAGTATTTGGGATTTTCATTTGAAGGGGATGCTTCCTATTGGCAAGTTCCAATGTCAGCAGAGCATCAAAGGTATTTGTTTTCGTTTGAGGGGAAACATGTTTTTTGTGTGTTGCCATTTGGCCTGTTTCTCTGTTTGGTTGGGCAGTTTTATAAGATGTTTGAAGACTGTGTTGGGTGATGATATTGAATGTGTCTCGTTTGCATATGTGGATGATTTACTTAGTTACTCAAAGAATCCGGAGGAACATCTAGATCATTTACAAGTTATGCTCTCAAAAATGAGAGAAGCTAGTTTAACTTTAAAATTGAAAAATGCGGTTTTGCTCAAACGTCTGTTATTTCTCTTGGAGAAGGAGGCTTTGGCTATTGTGTCTGCGTTAAAACATTGGCGTATTTTTGTGTTTGGAAGGGATCTAAAGATTGTCACTGATCAAAGGCCTTGTCTTTCATCAAAACGTGTAAACTCCATAATTCGCGACTAACTAGGTGGGTGTTATATATACAGGAATATTCTTTTGATATTGTTCATTGTAAAGGTTCAGAAAATGTCATTTCTGATGCGCTGTCTCGTTTTCCGTGGTCAGAAAATTCTGGTGATTTAGTTGATATTCCCGATAGGGGAGAAATTAAATCGGTTCTACCTGATGCTCCCAATAAACTTATATGTGTTGACCTGATGGGGCCTTTACCTCGATCGAGAGGGGGTACCACACAGCTTTTGGTCGTTGTGGATGCTTTTAGTAAGCTGGTTCGTTCTTATGCTTTAAAAAGAGGCATTTCCAGTGCAATTTTACATTGTTTGGTTTATAAATATTTTGCAGAAGTTGGAAACTCTGAGGCCGTTCTTTCTGACAACGGTCCCTGCTTTTCCAGCAACCAGTGTTACGGTACTTTAGAAGATCATGCTATTAAAGTTCTTCATACTTCAACCTATTTCCCTCAAGGTAATCAAACCGAGCGTGTGAATAAAGATATTGGAAGGCTGTTCCGTTCTCTTTGTTATTCTAAGCATAGTAAGTGGGCAACTGTTGTAAGTGAAATTGAAGCCTTTTTAAATCACACTGTACATGAGAGTACGGGGTTTTCACCAAATAAGATGCATTTTGGTATTTCTCGAGATAACCCGTTTATTAAAGATATTCAGTATCCTGAAAATTGGTCTCAACAAGATTTTGATTTTTGACACGAAAATGTTTTCTTACTAGTCTGAAAAACGTAAAAAAAGGCACCTGTTAAAAAATTCTCTAAATTCAATGTCGGAGATAAAGTTGTGGTAAAGAGTCACCCTATATCATCAGCTGAAAATAGTGAGATTAAGAAATTTTTCTTATTATATCAGGGCCCATGCGAAGTCACGGAGGTTTTGCATGATAATTCTTATAGGGAGGTTAGATGTAAACATTTAGGAATACAGAATGTTCGTAATCTTAGACCTTTTTGTCATCCCGTTGGCCTCTACAGACAGTTTTGAATTAAATCGGCTTGCTTGACTCTCCTCGCAATCCAATTTAAGTGGGGGGTTATGTGCAGAGCCACAGTCGATCCCTCTTTTTCATTATCATTATTATTGTAATTTCATTATTATTATTATTATTATTATTTTATTTCTTTAAATGTTTAGTTTTAGTAACTGTTCCCTATTTAATCTATGCATCACGTTGGGTTTTCGAATAATTTAAATTAGAATCCTCCTATTTTTCGTTTACGGATTATGTAAATAACGGTTGTGCGGGAGGTCTCTAATATCATTCGCGAAGGTGGCAAACCGCGCGGGCAACTTGTGAATGTTTAAAGCGAAATGACATTACAGTAATCGTTCAACAAAAGAGAGAAAGGAATATTTGGCGCGAGGAATGCTGATTGGTCAGAAAAGTGGCAGGAGCAGTCATATGAGGAATTCGTGAGGCATCGGAGACTGAGAAGGGACTAGAGAAGAGGACGCAGGTTGACAGACGGAACGGGCGGGAGTTAGTTGGAGATTTTTCCTCTTTTAATCGAGTTTTCCAATTTCTAAGATGTGATTTTTCACCCGCTTTTGAAAAGTAGAAAAGAAACTAAAAGTGTGATCGTCATCAATTATTCAAGACGAGTGTTTGTCGTTGAAATAATAACAAAATCGTAAGTTTAGTCCGATTTGTTTAAGTCCAAAGCTTGCCTGCATTGTCAGTAAAAGAACTTTTACCGTCCTGATTTGAAAGCTTTCAGTTTTCCCTAGTGACTATGATAATTTCGCTTGAACTGCAACAGAACTGAGTTTGGGAAAGTTTACAGTTTAACACTTTGGTGTTCGCTATCGTTTTAATTTGAGACGTTAAGTAGGGAAGTTTTCGATCCATAGATTGCTTTCTAATATTGTCCTATTCAAATATCAGGGTAAATACATTTATAGCATGTTTCGTGTTGTTTGATTTGGTATCATATGGCAACCTATATAGTACAGTCGAACCGCGAACCCAAATAATTAGAGAATTTTTACAAATATAAAAGAGTATCCAATTTGTATATTCTTGAAGCAAAAGTTACTCATATGTTACTTGTGAAAATTTGCATCTTATCTTGTCATCAGCATGTGAATTCATGCTAAAGGTTTCAAAAAAACCCTAATAACAGTTGCTAAGGTCGCAGGTAAAAAAATACCTAATTTCCATTTAAATAATCTTTTTTAAACCCATAATATTTTTAGACTGTGAGTAAAATTAAAATAAATGTTAAATATGCTGTCCGTTTTGTTCAATCATCGATTATTACACCAGAATTATACGAAATCAAAGAAAAAATTTAGAATGTGAAGAAAAAGTCACGAGTAACGAGTTAATGATCAAAATAGTTGCATAACGTCTAAGTCACAATTTAAAACAAAGTCATCATTCCCATCTCACGTCCTTTTGTCTTTTTTCTTGATAAAATAAGTTAAAAATGATTCAGTACATTGGTTTATAAGTCAACACCAGAGCTGCAACGGAACATTTTACAAAATACTTAAATTGTAAATTAAAGATACTTTAGTAAAATTAAAGATACTTTTTATTTTTAGGTATTCGAATCATAAATCTTTTTACGATTTGAATCATTTTCACAGATCAAAAGGATTTTTTAAAGATCTAAATTCTTTTTGATTTGAAACCTTTTCCAAACGAATTAAATTATTTGAAATGATTTAAATAATTTTCTCGAGATAAAATCATCAAAATCAAAATCAAATCAAATTATTTTGAAATTATTCATTTAAATATTTCTAAAAATATTTGATCTCTTTAGAATGATTCGATTCGATATTATATTATGGTTTAGAATTGGGTAATTTCAGGGCTTCCATATGAAAGTACTTTTTATGGATTACCCTTATATACTCAAATAGAAATGTAGGGGTTCGCAGAGCTATCTAGGATTCACTTTACAAATGTATTTGATGACCCCTGCAGAGTGAAGACAATTAAATAAGGATTTAATATGTTACAGCCGAGCCATACTGAAGATTTTACAAGTGCGAAATATACTGTCCTGGCCTGGTACCCAGTTCATTTGAGATAAATTCTCAGTGCAAAACAATCTGAAAGCAGTTTGCAAACAGCCATATAGCAGTTTACCATGTTCAGAGAATTTTAACTTACATAGTAGTTCCGAAATCTTAATTAAATTTTTGCTTCATATATATTGTTTTTCAACTGGCTCCTCACACGTGAACTTGAAAGGTAGTATTTTTGTTTTGTCAGTGTTAACAAATAGCTAATTGGACTCGCACCATTGCTAACTTTTTGCCCATACCTGCAGCGGGTGATACGCCCTTCCATGAACATCTTTATAACAGTTTATACACGAGTAGTCAATACATATTTGTGGACTATGGAAAGGCGTTTGACTCCATTAAGCATAGTGAGATGTTCAAAGAACTTACTGACTACCGAGTAGACCATAGGTACTCTGCTATACTGCAACACATATACGAAAATGCAACAGCCAGCAAGCGTGTGAGAGTTCACGAGATGACGGATAGATTCACGGTGCAGCGCGGGGTGCGGCAGGGTGATAGAATCTCCCCTAAATTATTTACCACTTTGCTGAAGTATATGTTTAAGAGTGTTGAGTTGGAGGATATGAGTATACATATCAATGGTGAAAACTTCAGCCACCTTCGATTTGCTGACGACATTGTGCTGATCTCGGATAGCTTGGATAAGGCGGAAGAACTGCTTGTAAGACTAACAGCTGCTTCACATAAAGTCGGGCTTAAAATCAATACGTCAAAAACGAACTTCATGACAAATCTAGTCCCTGGCCGGAACTTTCTGGTAGAAGGAAAAGAAATCCTCCAAGTCACATTTTACAAGTATCTGGGGCATGATATTAGGTGTGGCAGAGATAATCAAACCTGCGAAATTGAAAGGAGAATTGGATTAACGTGGGCCGCCTATGGGATGCTCAGAGACCCTGTCGCTAACACGAAAATTGGTCAATAAAGTCAAAGTAGCGCAGCGGGCCATGGAACGCTCCATGTTGGGAATCACGTTGAGAGACAGGATTCCAAATGATCAAGTGCGCCGGAAAACCAGGGTTGCCGCATCGATTGAGCGAATAACATATCTGAAATGGAATTGGGCCGGACATGTCGCAAGAATGGCCAACGAAAGATGGACCAAATAGATCATAGAATGGCATCCGAGACAGGACGCGTTCAGGAGCAAAGGCCGACCCGGTGGACGGACGACATAAAGAGGATAACAACAAGATGGATCCAGGAGGCCCAGGATCGAAATAGATGGAGATCGTTAACGGAGGCCTACGTTCAGCAGTCGACCAGACAGGCTGTTTGAAGAAGAAGAAGAAGTCAATACACTTAAAAACAAGCATTCAAATAATTCCTGAGATATTTTAAATTTGATGTTACTATCCAATCTGTGTCTCGAAAGTTTATATGTAAATCACCAGCGTGCCAAATATGTATTGATGGGAAAGTTTGACAGAAGTGTTTCAGCTTTTCAGAAAAATGATCGGCGCTGCCAAATTGAAATTGACTATAAAAAGGATCTCTAACCAGAATAGAGGTATCTTACATGATCTGACCCCTTATAAAATTTAGGAGCCACAAAAACGGTTCATTGTTTTTCAGCCAGTGCTCTGTTAGCGAAACCATATTGAGAATACCCCGATTCTCGGTGATTACTTCGTTTTAGTATAAAAAAATACTGCTTGTGATTTTTTGGTCTAGAGGATAAATCATTTTCATTAATTTGCCAGGTAACGTAGCCTATTTTTCTTTCAAAGGCTACTGCTACTAGATAAGTAGGTAGTTAAATAAAAAAACAGGTTTTTCTCAGAAAGGTGGAAGTTGAATCAATTTGTTTTCAATAGAGTGGTAACTCGAAGACTCGGTAGTTTTGAATACTTTTAGGTATGGACCTGTTGTTACTTTTATAATAAATGAGATTGTGAAAGTTAAAGTATTCTTTTTTTAATTATCATTGGTATTATTTTTTATGATCTTAAAATTTTATATAAACTAGGTTGTTGTTTGAAATAAATCGCATAACCCAAACTATTTTAGATTAATAAGTTACTATCTTTAAATACATTCTGTATTTAACCTTAATGGGTGTATTTTATTTTTTTATTTTTGTTGTTCACTAGGTCACTATTTTTTTTTTAGAAAGTTGTGTGCTGAAGCTAGACTTTTGATAGCAACCTACAATAACGACATATGTAGCGTAGATGTGGAGACCAATCTACAGCAATACAAAGATGCAGTAGATGTGTATAAAGAGTGGGAAAAAAGTATAGTAAGTAAACTATTAATATTTAATAGTTGTAGCTTGCTATTTGATTTTGTGTGGTTATTATTATTGGGTGTGTTACGAGAATTATCGTTCTTGTGAAAATTTGGAAGGAATACATTTTATTTTTTTAAGTTATATCCGCAAAGTACTTGTCATATATCTTAGAAAATGGCATGCGCTTTTGGAAGCAATTCAACTAGCTATTTACTGGGAAACGCTTACCAAGCATATCCTGTCCTACATAATTTAGCGGCATTTCGTTGTAAATGGAGTTGACCGTAAAGCCCCAACTTATGCAGTTGTAATGGGCCTATTCTTTCTAAAGCGTTGTCTTATTCTGAAAAAGATGATGTGTCGTCATCACTACTTGAAGATCCCACTGTGATGATCGTCTGTAACTGTTTCAATTTATCCGTCTACTTCCCAGTACTTCTCTTCAATACAACGAACGTGTTTAACGCATGATTCCCAATTTTCCACTGATATTAAGTCAATCGCTTCTAATGTAAGTTTATTTAAATATTTAATTGAAAGTTTGCTGATGTCATGCTTTCATATATACCTTTCCATTGCTGCCCATACGAGTTCAATAGGGTTCAGATCGCACATATATGGAGGTAGGTCTCCATTTGTTAGTTCCAAGCGAAAAACTAAAGCGGCACCTGAAACAAAGCTAGTTTCTGAACCAGCATGCACCACAATTAGCCGACTGCTAGAGCGTATTCCGTGAATAACACCAATAACATGTTCGCTTTGCCAACATTTGTTCACTGTCATATTATCGTCTACACGCGGCTCGTCTATATAGAGAAAATTGCGTCCTTTTTGCTTGTATTTCCTTATAGTTGAAAGATACTTTAGGCGCCAGTGAAAAATTCTTGGACTCAATGAGTAAATTTAATTTATTTTGACACTTTCGCCAAATAAATCCCCTTTATCGTACAAGCCGGTTTAAGGTTTTATACCCATACGGATAATCTATTTGGTCCTTTACAGCGGCAAGTAGTGTTTTGCAGGTCGTTTTTTTTTTTAAATTTAAGTACATTGTTTGTCGAATTACTTGAAAATCGCCGTCATCTATTTTATCTTTATATGATAATCGCGATCTTTTCTTGCAGGAGAAACAGAAAGTGTGAAAGGATTTGAGCGCTCACTATGTTCTTTTCGATTTTTTTTAATACTATTTTCAGAGTTACTTGTGCAGCCAGGGGGGGATATCTAAAGGTTTATTTTCTGCTTCTCTAGCACAGACATCAATAACGTGAGCAATTATCTCACGTGCGGCGCTTCTAGTTGTTTTTCCCTGTTTGTTGGTCATCATTACTTCGAAATAATAATGCAACCTAGGCATTTATATATAAATTGAAAGAAAATCGCGAATATGATGCACGTTTTGAGAATAGATAAGCACGTCCAATCACAATAGACCAGAATGAAGTTTAATAACTCATCGCGAGGGTTCGTTTATCGTTTAACTGGCGCACATTATACTCGGTTTGCGATGAGCGGCAAATTATTACTGCGTATAGATTTCACTTTGCAGATGATAATATACTGTTCCGCATAGTAATAATAGTGGCCCGGATTCTAAGGACCGCTCGATTTTCGTTCCTGTCACCACAGATCTATATAGCTACGCAACAGATACCTCTTCCAATGCTTTTTACGCAGGGCCAAAAATGTTCACCGGCTTTCGCGAGCGGGTGAACCAGTCGTCTAGAAATGGGTCGGTGATGCCAAGTTATCACGTCGAACAATATTTCGGCTGACTTTTTGACCCGCTCAAATCATCGAGTTTTATTATTAATATTTATGTATCTAATTAACACAAACATTTTTTTAAGAAAAATACGATTTTCACATTTTTTATTAAGTATGAGAGTTTATTATTAATAGTAAAACAAATGGAACGGCAATTTAAATGAACAAGTTTATAATATTCAGTAGAGTTTAAAACAAAATTAAATGGTACTTTTGACATGTCGATAAACATTTCAAAAATTCCTTTGATCTTCGAAACAAAACCTGCGTGATAATATTATTACTTATACAAATAAGAGATATTACAGTATAAGTTAACAAAATTTGTAATGACCTTTTACACCGATATTTAAGGTGAGTTTTAGCCCATGTTCAAGCAAGCACCATTCACTGAATCTGATAATGAATTTTAATTTGACATAATATAACATACTATTGCCAAGAAAATGAGTAACACCATAATGTGATATGAAAGGTAAACTACAGTTCGCGACTTGGCAACACGGCGGGGCAAAACACGTCTAAATAGGAAAATATTTAAGTTTATTGCATTATTGGCGAGCGACACTTTTAATACCGGAGTAGGCACCTGTTGCGTAGCTATATAGATCTGTGCTGTCACGTACTATACATAATATAAGTGAAAGCTTTGGTGAAGGCGATTGTTATAGGCGTGTAATACTTGATTAATTATGTGTATTGCAGTTTAGTTTAATAATAAAATGTACACATTAATGCCTACCTACATCAGAAATGAAGAAATATAAATTCGGTGTCTAGTAATGAACATTTCTAAAAATCCTGTCAATACTGGAAACCTTGAATCGAATTTGGGCCTGCAAATAAGGTGGCTTACTTTTACATCTGTTGTTTGAGTTCCAATAAGACAATTTTTAGATTGCAAAATGCATTTTAAAACATTAACATCTATAACAGAAATAAAGTATCATACTTTATTTGCTTTGTTGTTGAAAATGATCTTCATAATGTCCATTATTTTGTAAATAACGCGTATTTTATGTAAGGAGAAAAACACGGCTTTCGAGTTCTGCATGTTGTGTATTTTTATCTTCAGCACACTGTAAACAGAATTGATAGTAAAGGATTCCAATAGTGAGAGCCACAAATGATTTACCAGTTAAAAGAAAGGAATTTAATTAATTACAATAACAGCCAATATTTTGCCAATGTTAATTAGGCTGGCAAGCTAAACGACTTTGGTAAAGTAAAGTAGTAGAGCCTAAAATCAAACGATTTGTTTTCTACCGTCAAAAATAGCTCATATAGGTTTATAAGACTAATTATGTACGTTCAGTTTTCGAAGATATAAGGTACTTATTGTCAGTTTAAATTTGAATGAATGCTTTTTTTGCAGAAGCTATACGAAATACCGTAACTGAGAAAGTTTTAATTAATTTTGCTTATATAATAATTGGCATTTCTTTGAAGTTCGTGTCAGTAAGTCCTAGATTTTTGTAGGTTTGTCTGGCTCAATACCAAGATCGCATTTTCCAAAACTACTCGGATGAAGAAAAAGACGCCAAAGCTAATGAGCTACAGTTGCATATAGTCCATAATTTTGGAAAATCTCTCTATTACGGAACATCCTACATTTACCAATCCATGCCCAGACTATTGTCCATATGGTTCGACTATGGGACGAGGCTACTGAACGTATCAAGTAACACTTTAAAAGAGGAGAGGCGACTTACTCTGATGAAAATGACGAAAATAATTGACAGTTTTTTAAACAAGTTGCCTGCTTTTGTGTTTCTTACATCGTTTTCACAAATCATTTCGAGAATTTCACACCCGCAGAGGGAGGTGTATGTTCAACTAAAGAGTATTATTGTTAAGTTGTTGCAGCATTACCCCCAGCAATGTTTGTGGATGATTAGTTCTGTAATTAAGGTAATTCTCTACCCCTATAACTGTTTATTAAAATTTCAACGAATTTTTAAAAAAGGAAGTTCTGAATTCAGCACTATTTGTATGTATATTCACCTATATCTTGTGAAGAGAACTTTTGCGATTCTTTGTTGCTTGGATCACACTTAGATAGTAATATATTCGCTGATAAAAGTGGTAAATAATGCAATAATGCCATTGTCGATAATGTTTATTTTATTAAATTATATTAATTTCCAGATGTTATGATGGCGATCTATCCGTCCAATTGTATATTCTCCCTGCTTTTCTGAACTTAATTGTTTTTCGGACTTTCTGATCGTTTTATTAAGTATTAAGTATTAGCAGTTACAGTAGGTAGAATGCAATCGACTATTTTGAACGGAAAAATGTACGACGACGCTGAACACCTTCAGTGTGGTATATAAGAACTATACTAGGAACTTTGTCTTTACTCTATACGCCTCAGAACTGGTCACGCATTTAAATATGTATACATTTATGATGATTATATATTTCTTTTAAGACTAGTGATATTGTCGATGCCAATAGCACAATGAATACTGCCCGAATGCAGGTGTCATACTGGCAGGTTATACATATCAGTACTTTTTAGGTACTTCTTTTTGGTAAAAACGAGTTCTAAACTATATGTGCAAACAACTTACGCGTGGTTGTAAACAATGAGAATTATTTTAGATTAGTTTGTCGGTAAAAAAATTAGGCTTAATATTTGACACAAAATTTAGATTCACAGAGAATATTGTTAAATGCAGTAAAAGGGTAGTTACGAATCAAAAATTAGGCTTAATATTTGACCCCAAATTTAGATTCACAGAGCATATTGTTAATTGCGCTAAAAGGGCAGTTAAAGCGAATTGCAGAGAAAAAATTGTACGTCGAAGATACAGAGAAATACAATCATAATATTAATGACATAAAACAAAAAATAGGGAGATTAAACACACTAAATGAGAATATGACAACATCTCTTGAAAAACAGAAAAATTAAAACAACGAACTAAGAACGTAACTAACAACATCACTTTTTAGAACTACTGAAGCACAGGTTATAGTCCAGGGGCCAAACAAACCGGCCTAATCGTAAATAGTTGCACACCAACCTTATTCTAGTAGGAACCCCTTACCCAAGAAAAAAAAGCCCTCAACCATCTTATACTAGAACAAAATCAACTCCTAAAAGATCTTACGAAGAAACATGAGGACGTTACATTCATTGGCCCAAATAAAATATTAAAAAGCATACATTACAATGATCTCGACATGATAAATGCTAAAGGGAAATGGTATGTCATGCAACATCTTTACCAGGACTGCATCATAAAAGTGTCAAAATCAGCAAAAAAATCTACTCAAACGGAAACCAAACTGAAAACGGTCTGCAGACAAAAGAAAATTTATTACCCGCAACATAATATACAAAATGTTGAAGCTAGGAACCAACAGACAAGTCAGGAACATTTTTTATATCCTCGCCTGTCCCAGCTGCCTCCCGAAACCCAACAATAGTAAAAACAGAGACGAACTAAACATTTTGCACTTAAACATTCAGGGCATTGAAGGAAAATGCGAATCATTGGGTATACTGGCAGAACAGCGTAACCTCGACATTGTATGCATTGATGAGCACTGGCTGCGAGAAGATTAAATTAAATCTACACGGATAGATAACTTTCAGCTGGCAGCATGCTACTGTCGCACAGTGAGAAAGTGTGTAGGCGTATGTATTTTTGTGAAAAAGAAATAGTCTTTGAAACTATGCATTTCCATGAATCAACGGAGCTAGATTTAGAAGCATGCATTATAAAAGTAGAATCTTTAAACAAAATTCAGGCAATTTTTATTGTATCTTTTTGCAGAAGTCCTAAGGGTGATTTTAGAAGGTATCTAAAAATGCTGGAAAATTTTTTGAGCAACATTTATATCACACAGGATGTGCTGATATTGTGTGGAGACGTAAATATAGATTTCCTACCATCGACCAAATCTCTAAAAGATAAATCTGAATTAATAAATCTGTTTCTTGAATACAACATAAAACATATATTTGCCTGCATTACCAGAGAGTCATTTGAGTACCATATATGGTACTCAGTCTGTAAGATAAGTTGTGACCTCAGAAAACCGTTCTATGATCTTAGCCCTTGGCTACATGTTATTATGCTTTTATAAGAGGGTCGTTTGTCAAAGTTTTATAAAAACGCTTTTTTTTTAACTTAAATATTTATTTTATAGTAGCGTAACGCTAAAAAATGGTACAAAATCAAAAACAAAAAGTACAGACAAGTTTACGTAAATGCTCATAAAGAAAAATTATTGTAATTTGGTAGCATGCATCTTAAAAAAGCACTCAGAACAAAAATATTTTGCGCAAGCTGAACACTTTGTCCACACACGAGGAGTCTCCTTTTGTGCTATTTTTCTTCCATGCCTGGTAACAGTATTCTTATAACATTGATTGCAGCGGTTTATTTTTGGACATTTTGTCAAATTGTGTACATCAATAGCAGGCATTACACAATCCCGTTTAGTAAGCATATCTTCTATAATAGCTTCTCTAAATTCTGTTATTTTTATGTTTCTTTTTGTTACTCTGGAATAAAGTGACAAGGCATTTACAACTGCAACATTTAGTAAACTGTCAAAAGCAACTTTTTGGTATCATTTCAAGGACTTCCTTGAAAATAAATTATAAGAATTCATTTGATCATGAAAGATTATCCTGCATTAAAGTCGACTATAACCTGTGGTTTAATTTTATCTCCTCCTCTTTGTGTCACACACCATAGAAGAGATATGCTTTGAACTTATAGCTAGGACATCTCGCTAGTCCTTCCACTTTAAAACCATTACACCATTATCATTCTGCCTTGCAACAATATCACCTTTTCTTAGTTTTTCTTAGTTACATCAGTTGGATTGCGTTTTCTATTGGCCCGAAGTGTCCCTACAAAGAAGATTTCTCTGTCTAGTAATTGTTCTGCCAAAGTTACACTATTATACCAGTTATCGGCATACAGTGTTCTGCCAAAATCTAAATATGGCTCCATTAATTCCATGACCACTTTACTGGATACAGATGTATCAGGCTGAGCTTCCTTTCCAGCATAAACTTTATACTACAAAGTGTAAAAATGGTCGGTGCACAGCTTAAAAATTTTAACACCATACCGATGCCTTTTATTTTGAAGGTACTGCCTAAAAGATGGTCTACGTTGAAATGGTACCATGGACTCATAATGACATTTCGGAAATTGCACAGTGATTAAACTTATCCACTAGCAAGTCAATAAGGGGCTGAACCTTGTGAAGCCGATCTCCGGGGACCCGTGTTGAATTATCCGAAATATGAAACATGCTAAAAATGAATATATATTTTAGTAATTAAAACCTGTTATAAAATGTTATAAAAGTACCTCAAAAGCAACTCAAATCGGTTTCTAGCCGTATAGTTTGTCAGCTTATTATTATATAACTTTGTGTTCCAGTAATGAGCCAGAGAGGGCATATTTACCAAACCCATCCACATAAGTATGCATAAAAAGGTATGCATTTCTTGTCGATTTGTTGGTACCCAACGTTTAATTCTGACACTTCTCTTTAAATTGAGATTTAGACGACACGATTGAGCGTAATTGTTTGTTTGATTTACCAACAGGACTACCACCTCGTCATCAAAAAATAAACAAAATAAATCAAAAGGCCTCCCAAATTGCATTGTCTATTAGATCAGGGTTTATGCCTACTTCTACGGAATTCGTATTATAATTTATATTTTTAAGCCTTAGCCGATCAGGTATTTGCCACTTGTCAGTTATGACAACATTCACAGGTACTGGTTGCTGCTCATTATCTGACTCTTCAGTGCTCAAAACTTCATTTTCACTAATTTCATTCTCCCTCTGCGACTCTGCGCTGCCTGGTTCATACATTGAGCCTGCATCACTGTCAAAAAACTCCGAAAAAGACGATGATCCGCTCTCTGTTTCTACAGTGTCCAACAAATGCAACAATCTGCTCTCTTCTTTGGGATCCATTATTACAATTACACTCGCGACCGTACAGACAATCAATAACAAAGAACTGCTAAAAGGTTGGTGTATATTCGCCTCTCACATTAAAAACTAATAAGACATCTAGCGTCAGTAATACATAACTCTCAAATTTAGTTTACGAAAATCTGCAGGTCGATAAATGCCAGAAATAGAGTATTTTATTGAGTGTACCAGAGATGGCGCTCATGGCCCCCTAAGGAATATTTCTATCGTAGGGCCATGAGTGCCAACATAGGTACTCAGGTTAAAAATGGTGTGAAATACCTAAAAAGATATTAAGTAACCCCCAAAAGGTTCATATAAGAGCTAACATTAAAATAATAAATAAAAATCGTCGTGACCTCAAGGATCAATACGCTTAAAAACAGCTGCAGCCTAAATGGCAAGTTAATCGTGCACCACATTTGGTACTCATGGTAGTCAACCTGTCTGGAAAATAATAAACGAAACTTGCAACAGAGTTACCAAATTTTAAAAAAATAAGTATTTGTCTCAGGAGAACCACAAAATAATATCAGAGACCAAAGAGGTAGTAAATTATTTGAATACATTTTTTATAAAATAAAATAAAACTAATAGGAATATAAACCAAAATATTAACTCAAAGACCATTACCGACAAATCTTACTTAAAAAAACATTTTTCTTTCACCAACAACGCTATATGAAATAGAAGAAACTTAAAAAAAACTACGAAGAAAGCCTCCGCTGCTATCGATGGCATACATGGTAAGGTGATAAAAGGCATAGCACATATTATATCGTTCCGCTATCATACTTAATAAACGAATAATTTTCAACGGGAGAATTTCCAGAGTGCTTGGAACAATCCAAAACAATCCCAATATTTAAAAACAAGGGCTCTAGAACCGAGGCAGCAAACTATAGACCCATTAGCATACAAAATCAAATATTCAAAATTTTTGAACAGTGCTTTATAAAGAGACTAACAAACTTTCTGGAAAACAACAACATTATAAAGCAGTTTAACATGGCTTTTGTAAAGACAAATCTACACCCACAGGTATTTTTGATTGTGTAGAATTAATATATAATGTACTAAAACAGAGTTTTATCCACAATACCGAAACAGAATATTTGCACTCGACGCGCGTTTCGCTAACCATGTTAGCATCATCAGGAGATGATTAAAACTAAAATTAAAATCTACCTAACTCCCTTTTATACTATTGTTTGCTCAATCAAGCGGAACTAAAAGGAACCAATCCTGGGATCCCACTAGTCACGCTTGATCAACCAATACAATGGACTATACGGAATAGACCCTCTATCTCTATTTAAACTATTCTTACATTTAATAATTTCCATACTTTCATATGCGTCTAATAATCTCCTATCAGTTATATTATGAATTAATTTATTATTTATTATTTATTAACTGATAGGAGATTATTAGACGCATATGAAAGTATGGAAATTATTAAATGTAAGAATAGTTTAAATAGAGATAGAGGGCCTATTCCGTATAGTCCATTGTATTGGTTGATCAAGCGTGACTAGTGGGATCCCAGGATTGGTTCTTTTTAGTTCCGCTTGATTGAGCAAACAATAGTATAAAAGGAAGTTAGGTAGATTTTAATTTTAGTTTTAATCATCTCCTGATGATGCTAACATGGTTAGCGAAACGCACGTCGAGTGCAAATATTCTGTTTCGGTATTGTGGATAAAATTCTGTTCTAGTGCATGTTGCCGAAGGTTTCAAACCCCAACGTAGTTAATATATAATGCTTTAAATAATAAACAAAAAATAGTTGGACTTTTTTTATGATCTCAGTAAAGCTGCAACACGTTTTTCTGATTGAAGATAAAAGTATTTTTTTCTCAATTAAAAAGAAACCTAGCCCCGGAGAGTCGTATTCCAAATGCCCGGCCCCAGTAGTGGGGTCGTTAGAGCGCCACCAGTTCTATCCAACTAAACTGAAAAAGCTCCGCTGGTGTTGTGCGGGGTGGCTATGCCGGCTTATTAAACAAAAGGTAATTAATTTCAACCTAACAAGAAAGCGAGAATATAGGCTGGCTTATTAAAACAAAAGGTACTCAAGCTTAACTTAACAAGAAAACACAATCTAAAATTTAAGGAACAATAATTTGCTTCTAAGTTCTTTTTTTTGAAAACACAGCAACAATCTATCTGGAGTAAAATGGCAAGTTAAATGGAGATGTTGTTAGTTAAAGACAAAGAATGTCAAATGACTATTAAATTTAACTACTAATAGGTACAATATGGTGATTGTACGGAGACCAATTCTGTTGTTAATACTACAACTAAATGCACTAAATACTACTAACCGAAGTGATCACTTTGATGTTAACTAAGCTAATTACAACTAGGTATGCGTGCGCTAATAGCTCCACCGATTTTAAATGTAGCAATAATAATAGGTAGCAATGAACGGCCACAATAATTAAATCAAATGACTTGATAAATTAATAAAAGAAATAAAATTAGAATGAAACTATTGAAAGCTTGGCTATCAATACTTGACTTATATTATGGAGAAAGAAAATTCAGAGCGGTTATGTTACTCTATAAATGAATGAAAGGAATAAAATTATTGAAACTGTTTTAAAGCCGGTTGACTTCTATTAAAAGAAGGAAAATTAAGAGCGATTATATTAAACTGAAAAACAAATGAATTCATGAAAGATAAAGCTTCTGTACGATACCCAAATCCAGTCGTCGACTGCCACTCGATGGCCCCGAGGGGAAGATCTAGCCGAGGTCTCGATGGCTCGGTGTCAAGATGGGCTGATAATTGGACTGTGGCCCCCTAATCGAAGTTGTGGCCTGCTGGTAGGACCTGCTGCTCGCCTGCTAGTAAAAATTGTGGCCCTCCAGTAAAACCCTGAAATAACCCAGTGCGCATTAGACGAAGCCCCTTACTTTAATAAAAAACCATAGCCCCCCCCCTTGCATAAATATATTTTCCTTATAAAACAAATTCCCCCAGAAAAAAAAACATGGACTTGCAATGACCCTTAGCAATTAAAAGAGGTACTAAGGTACAGACAACTTGAATATAACAAAGATAGGGATGAATCACTCCTAAAAGAAAATATAAACTTCCCCATACGATCAAAATTAAAGTTACATTAAAATAAAAGTCGGATTAGATAACACGGAGTAGATAAGATAACATATGGGACGCAAAGCAAATGGCGGACCATGCACAAAAAAAAAGTAACACAGATAAGCAATTAAATCGTTAATTTAGGCAAAAACTGTAGCAATAATTACCTCGTTAGTGTGTGTGAGGGCTAAGAGAAATTCGACGGTCTCGGTCTTATATGACGAACGTGGAAAGCCTCTAGAAATAATGGAAAAAAAAACGTTAGCGTCATGGCGTCCACGCGCTTCACAAGCAATAGAAAAAAAAATAATTCCAGAGAAAATGCTTATCAGTACAGTATTTAGATCCCGGTCGTGTCAAAACACCAAGAGATACCACAGTATATTCCCAATAAATGGGCGGAATTAAATCACCAACTAAATGTGGAGTCTCTGAAACTGCACTCAAACAGAAAGCTTCTCTCCTCCGACCGGTCTAACTATACCGGGTGTCAACGAAATCGTTTAACAACGCACCATTGAAATGCTTTTTCAGGGAGAAATTTTAAATTTTGGCTGAAGATATGGTTTATGAAAAATCAGATTTTTCACTATAAAACAAATGAATATCACTTCCGGTCTGACCGGAAGTGAGCATGAGGCAAGAATTTCAAATACAACCCTGCAAATATTTTTACATATTTGAATAGAGCTTGAAATTCCCTTTTCAGCGATGTATCAAAAGTTGTTATTTTTTTTTTCAAAATGGCGGCGTATAGGGCATTTATTCCAAATTCAATATAGCGGCATTTTGACATCAGCAATAGATTTTTTGTCAATATGTCCGTTGATATAGGAGACAAGATAGGTTTTCTTGCAGATTTTTCTCACTGTTTGAAATTCTAAATAACGCACTTTCAGATGCGAAATGTAGAGAAAAGGCAATTCATAAGGCCAAAGATGCTTTGCTAATGAATAACTATCCTCCTAATTTGATTAACAGAATTTTAAGAAAATAATTCATAAATTAGTAAATCTACTCTAAAAAATGATATAAGAACCATATATATCCTTGCCATTTAGTGATGGACTGTCTGAGTTACTGCAAAAATGTATAGGCACTACAATATTGAGTTTGGGCCATAAATCAAATAACTGTTAAACATTTTTCAAAACTAAAAACAAAAACTCCAAAAAATAAGAAATGGAACGTTAACTCTCGATCGTTTTCGTCAATTTGCCTTTCTCCTTCTACGAGAGGAAAAAAAAACCTACGTCCGATCAAGAAGTAGTGATTTTCATACAGGGAACAATTCTAAGATAATAAACGCCTTAGTTCTCGTTTATTAGGATAATCGACGGCGGAAGCCACAAATAGTGAGCTAAAATTACATTTTTCAAGAAATGCTAGGAAATACTCCTACGAAAATGATAAACCTTTAAAAATCTAAATCGAGAGCGACAATCACGGGAGGATAGTCCATTCCTATTATTCGGAACGAACCTTACAAAAACTACAGCCTGCCATGTGAATATATTTAAAAGCAGAGGTCCCAAAACGATCTAACGATCTTCAGAAATGGCTGCCGGCGATTGGAGTTCAGTAACCAAGGGGTTCCCAAAAGGTTATGAAATATTCAAACCAAAATTAAAGTATGGATCGACGAGTCAAATGCAGCGTAATTGTGGGTTTTATTAACAGAATTCTTAAAAATATAAAACGGTTTGCTGGCTGTTCCACCATAATGTAATATAAATCAAGCCAAGCTATTCTAATAACAATGTGCTTCGCTTATCAACTAAAATAAATAGAGTCACAACGTGTTATAAAGGCTAATACAAATATATCGTTAACCCATACTTAGAATAGATACATGAAGAAATGCGGCATATAAATGAAATTTTTAAAATATTTGACACTGGCAAAATCGGACTCTTACAAAGCATTCCATACAATCAACCATAATCATCCTAAATAAGATCTACAAAATTGGCATATAGGGAAATGCACATGGATGGATAAAATCATTCCTAAATGGAAGGTTTCAAAAAGTGATTCTTGAGGGTGTGGAGTCGAATGCGGGATCGATAGATCTGGGCGTGTCACAGGGTTCAATACTTTCACCAATATTATTTATAATATTTATTAACGACATCGATGAAGTATGTGACACGCCGCGCCGGATCTGTGGGTTGTGTATGCCTAATTTCTAACTGAAAGTACGC
>MU184208.1:0-23546 GCA_016904865.1 Pissodes strobi
TCCAAAGACGAAGGCTATATGTGGGTGCTAAAATATACGGGAAAACTCTGTATGTGGCCTTCATCTGATGATATGATAGTATTTATTCCAATACATCCTCTATGAAAAAATGACAACTTTGAGATATAAGATTAGATTACTAAATCTAAACCTGCGGGAACCGGAGCCTCGTTCAGTATGCTGCAATTATTGCCTTATTTGCGAGCTTATTTTTTGTGGAAATAATATACCTACCTATGTATATAAGGATTTTCACTGAACTAAGCTATATAATCTAATAAATTAATTTCTGGAGATGTTCAAAGCTATACAACTTAAATTAACCTGTTGGCAATAACTTATTTTATTCTACATTATATAAATATATATACAATTAAGTTGTTATCCAAATCCTTTAAACATGTCATAACGACAATTTAGATAACGCTATCGCAGTATTAGTTACTAAGCATACACGGATGATATTATTGCAATTTCCTATTAGATATACTTAAAATTTGGCTTAAAATAAATTTTTAGTTATTTGTAATGAATTTAGAAATAAAATTCCTAGAAAAATATTTTTTGAACATGTTATTGCATCGTGTTTGGATTATTTATACATTTAGAAATACATTATAAATATAATAAAAATTTAGAGACCAAATCTGAAATTAAATTGAAACAACTTCCTAGAAAAACAATGTTGTGTGAGAAATGCAAAAGTCGATGAAATTACTTGCAAAAATATCGTATTTAGTTCACTCGCACTCGCTCTATACGAAATCCGAACGCGACCTTTTACTATAACAACCGAATAGTGTGTAATAGAAAATGAAAGTAAACCATGCGGTAAATGCAGTGAAGTAATGTTATTTAATTGAAGATTTTTACGTGTACGCTTATAACACACATTTCTCCGCCGATTTCCGACACGTAATTGCTTTTTTACGGGCATTGAACATTAATGGATTTTATGCGTTTTGTCGTAAACGCCGGAAAATGTCGTTTTTACCTTTTCCTGGATTTTTTATTAGAAACGGAGAAATTGGGCTTAAATTAAATTATCGGCGCGGACAGAGAATAATATTTCGTAGAAACTCAAAACAACGCAAGACTGTGACTGTGGACAAATTTTCGTGTCGAAAAGTATGCATATTATTAATATATGTCCATGATTCCCTTTTTAAGAATCCGCGTTAACCATGTCACCCTTTTTATAGTGTTATGTAGAGGTTGTCATTGCGGCCATTTTAATCGTATTTTTATTTTCTATTTATTTATTACTTTAACATTTACATTTTTTATTTATTAACCCACATCAAAGAGGATCAAGTTATTCCTTAAATTATTATAAAGAAAAACATCTTCATAACATTCAAATTTCTGGTAAGTACCTATTTATTGGCAGATGAACTGACGCTCAACTGAAACTATATAATTCATTAGATATTAACAACTTGTCAACTTATTTAATACCCATTTAAAGTCAAATTATAACATAAATCCGCCGAATTGCTTCGTAAATATTTATCTCGGGGCCATATGAATGAATAACTTTCCAGCAAACTACGCGCGCGGCTCAAAAGTGTTATGTGGATGACATCATTGCGAGCGTTTTCATCCTTTGCGGAATGCCTTGACATAGGCGATGAGTCATTTTAATCTTTGGAATAAATAGGACTTAATTTGTGTCTAATATGGAATAATAATGGAATACGTAATACGCTTTTTGCATTTTGTATTATCTTGGCGCGATATCATTTATCATTTTGTTCCTTGATAAACCGTAAACAGATGATTTTAATATTGATAACATGTTCCAAGTAGGATTAGTAGAAAAACCTAGATTTGTATTGTCAGATAAATAATGTGGGATTTAATTATACGTACCTATATTTTCCAAAATGCTTGTTTCTATAAAGTTACCATTTGTCCCGCATTAGGCGAGACAGTCCGGCATTTTGGTATTTAGTCAATGTGTGCCGCATTTTGCAAAACGCCTCACATTATCAATTTATTGCGTTTTCTTATGACGCTACCTTTTACTTCGGTCTTTTGGAAAAGGTATGCTTTAGGTTTAGATACGCATATGTCGTGCGAAATCTCCGTGTCTACCAACTGGAAAATAGAATTATCGGCTCTTGTGCCAGCTTAGGGGGATAAAAAGAAAAGGTGAAAACATTGTTTTCCAAATAATCTGCTTCCCGAAAATTTGTTGGGCACATACCGTACAGCAGGGGACTTTCCATCAACCGACTTTGAAAGTATATTAGTAAAAAATTATTCATATTTTTATATATACAATGTGGAAAAAAGTATGGATTACCCCTAATAATCAGGTTGTCCATAGGTTTTATGAGAAACGCTCGAACACGTCAATTTAGTTTTTCAGTTTCTTACATTCTGACAGAATTCATTTATTTTTTTATTGACATCTGTCAAAAATATGACGTCATCGACTTTTTTTTTTTAAAATAGCAATATATGACAATTATGATACATCATTTGAAAGGTCTTTTCTCACTCAGTATGTTCCTAGATTTTTAGACGATTCTCTTGCGCCGTTTCAAAATGGCGACCGTTCAATAGTAAAAATTATCATAAGTTAACTCCCTCATTAGAAAAAGATGCGAACTATTGAACATGGTTTTATTGACACTTACACTAAAGCAGCGAGCAGTATTAAATGAAACAAAACACAACAAAGAAGAACAATCTTATAATTTATAGAAATAATTAATAAAATGAAAAGATCTGCTAAGGATAAAACACTTAAATCGAAAAAACTTATTTCAGTAAAAGCTGAAAGTGATATTTCCATTGACTACTTGGCAGTGCCCACGTCTAGTAACATATTCTTCTTATACATTTTGCAGTATTTCTGGTGAAATATTTCGTGTTACCATTCTTATGCGGCACTTTAGATCGTCAATATTTCTTGGTATATTTAAAAAAAAAAACATTAGATTTCAAATAACCCCACAAAAAAAGTCCAAAGGGGTCATATCAGGTGACCTGGGTGGCCATTCAACAGGACTCCGTCGTCCAATCCATTTCCCTCGAAACTTTAAATCGACATATTCCCGAACTTCCCTTGCATTAGTGGGGCAGGGCTCCATTTTGTTGTAGCCAAATGTTTGGACCGGGCAAATCGGGATTATTGTAGTCAGGATAAAGCGTGACTAAAGCTGGCAGAAGATTAAACTGCAAAAAAATCAAGTAGGATTCACCAGTAAGATTTCCTTCAAAGAGAAATGACCCTAACCCTTATCTTTCAATATGCCTACCCGGGCGTTGGTCATTTGCGCGCCGCGGTCACTTTCACCTGTTGCTAAGGATGTATTGCCCCGATTGGTAATAGGACAGCTGCGCGCAAACGAGGGATTACGGAATGGTACCGACTGTAGTATAAATGTTAGATATAATACCCCCGTTACGTTCCGTCCTCAAATATTTGAAAACTTCGGGCCTGGCCCTCCGCTCGCTTCGCTCACTCCGCAGGCGCAACCAACAAAAACTAACCAAAACTAACCCAACGCATGAGAAGCAACTACATTTATATTACAGTTGCCCTATTGCGAGATCCTATCGCGTCTGCAGTTTGTGTATAAAAACCGGCGCGCAACTGTCCCATATTCAACAGTTAGCCGGCGCGCAACTATCGTGTGAAATTAAGCCTACCTTCATATTTTTCTGACCGCGACGCGCAAGTGACCAACACCCGCCTGCCAATACATTAAGTTTCTCAGGTGATTGATTATGAGTTTCTTGAATCCATCGTGGATTTTCTTTGGACCAATATCGACAATTTTGCCTGTTTACAGTACCGTTAAAGTAAAAAGTTGCTTCATCTGAAAATAAAATATTTGAGGGCAAAGTTTTCATCTTGATGACAAATTGGATGCATGATTTCGCAGAATTGCAGTATTCGGTCGAAGTTGTCCTCATTTAATTCGTGTACCAGGCAGACTTTGTACGGGTGGTATTTTTCTTTGTGCCAAATTGTTTGCACAGATTTGTGACTTATTCAACAAGCCAAATGTATTTTAATTATTACGAAACTGGTCCTTGGAGCATGGATAACATCATTTTAATGCATGGATAGTATAATTCTAATAATGGTATAATTGGCACCGTAATTTAAATTTAAAGGGAGGGGACATTGGCCAAGAAACTGTAAGTTAATTCAGTTCCAGATTGGTTTACACCACCAAGCATGCAACTTTAGATTGGCAATAATGGTTACTATTAAAACAAGCGTTATTTGCTGTTTTTATTTTTATTTTGCCTAAAATCTTTCAGTATACAGCTCACCAAAACAAGCAAGAAGAGCAATGTATTTTTATTACCTAGTCTAAATTTTCAAAATATGTCTGTGGAATTATATGGGAGAACGCGGAAAGTGAGAGATCCGTATTCTTCAGATAGTAAAAGTTCCTTCATTATTTTGATGTAATCATTTCAATCATTTCACTGAATCATCTCTCTGGAATTCTTGGTCTTTATAAAATTAACTCAAACTCAGTCCCACGTCCCACTCGGTTACGTTAATGCGATTCGTAAGAAAGGCGTCCGGTTTGAACAATCTACAGTATATCCGCTGATGAACTTTTCAATAGAACAAATGGATAAAAAAAAATCACATTTCGATTGTCAAACGATTTTCCTACTTACAAAAAAAAAACAAGATACACGTTCAAAATTTTTCTTTTTATGTACAAGACGCACAAAACTTGACAAACACTATGGTGGCCTAAGTAACTTTATTTTTAATATTTTTGACAAAAAGCACAATAGAAGAGTCATTTGAAATCAAATTAGTATCCAAAATCTGAAATTTTAGTTCAATCGAATTAGAAAAAATACATTTCGGCATCAAATAATTTCATTAACATAAAATATAAAAATCCAGATATTATAACTCAAAAACTCCACCCCCGTATTCCACACATCTTTCTAATTGTTTCCTGAGATAGTTGTAGCTATTTCGAATTTTCGCCTCTGATATTGACCGAACATCTTGAGTAATTCTTTCCTTTAGAATGTCAGTATTATTGGGTATTGTCAATGTCAAGTCGGGACTTCTCGGAGGCCCGTTCCTCCCAATACGCCTTGCTCAACATTGGCGGTGAAGCCAATTCACTACTTCCTGAGCATAATGGGCTGGACACTCATCCTGCTAAAGAACATTTTTGCGCTAAACCAAAGATTTAAGATTTTCGCTAAAAAATATATCCAATATCTGCAAATAACTGTTTGTTTTTGTTACATGTATGATACATGATGTATCATTAAAAAAATATTGACCGATTATACCAAAAAAATATACAGCGCTCCATGTTAACTTTTTTTAAAGATTGACCTTTTGATGGAATCCCAAATTCATGGTTATCCTTAGACCAGTAGTTCCCATGTTAAGATGCTACACTCCCATTCGTAGAAAAAGTACATATTCGTACGAAATCATAATAAATTTATGAAACTCTCTATTTCAACTGAAATTTTTTTGACAGTTCTAACAGCCATTTATATTTAATTATTTTTTTTGTCATTTGACGCAAATCACCCAATCATTTCTAGTTTCTCAATTGACGTTTTAGAAAAAAAAAACGGTCAATACAATAAATAAAGGAGATGAAGTGAATTTTTTATGGCATAGCACTGTTGTATACAGGGTGTCCCATAAATACGGTATTAAACAAAGTTATATATTTTTAAATAGAACACACTATATATTATTGCATATTTGGATTTTGCGGAAAACTCTAGACATATTTCATAAATAATGTCCTATACCTATCTGTTACTGTTTTTGAAATATAGACAGTTGTAAATCGACTATTTACTAAGTTTGACAGCCTGTAAAATCTAAACGGCTAACGATAGAGCAAAATGGTTTGCACTTTCCTGTCTTGTTTTTTCATAAGCTATCGTTTGACACAAATTTTTTATTTAACCAGAGGCCAGAGGTTAAGAAATTCCGGTTAAATTTAACCTCTGGTTAAATCTAAAATTAGTGTCAAACGATAGCTTATGAAAAACCAAGATAGGAAAGTGCAAACCATTTTGCTCTATCTTTAGCCGTTTAGATTTTACAGGCTGTCAAACTTGGTAAATGGTCGATTTTCAACTGTCAATATTTCAAAAACAGTAAAAGATAGGTATAGGATATTATTTATGAAATATGTCTAGAATTCTCCGCAAAATCCAAATATGTAATAATATATAACTTTGTTTAATCCCGCATTTATGGGACACCCTGTATGCAACAGTGCTATGCCATAAAATATTTCACTTCATCCCGTTTATTTTTTGTATTGAACTTTTTTCCAAAATGTCAGTTGAGAAAGTTAAATGGGAGTCCATTTATAGTGAAACACCCGGTAAACTTATTGATCAGGTCATAGTGATTAACAACCGAAGCTTACAATATAGTGGTGCGGTTGGACCCAACTCAATTTCAGATCATAATATTTTAATAACAAGTATTATGCATAATATTATTATTAGTAAACAAAAAAATACACGACAAAAATAATTAACCACAAAAAACTACAATTTCTATTTAAAAGTTAAATTTCAACTACTAACGTTGAGATGTTTCAAGGACGTACTGATCTGATACTAGAGAGCAAAATCCTATTGGAGCAAACTCTTAAGTTTTAAAATTCGTGAAAACAACAGTTTAAAAAAATAAAAATGATACTAATATCAAAATAAAAATATTAAAGAATCAATACTTCCAGAAAAAAGGGTAGGAAACGGGGTCCAATACGAGAAACAATGGCGCGTTGTAAATAGGTTCTTCTTTAGAGAACCAAGTTAACAATTTAATGGTCAATAACACATGTAAATATGATATCAAATTCGTTCAACAAATGTTATGCAGAAATTGGGGGTTCTATTGTTGGGGAAATAGAGAATGAAGCACGATAAAAAAAAAGAGAGTGAATGGGAAAATATATTGTGAAAAAAATCACAGTCCTTCGCAAAGATGCAACCTAATATCAAAGATTATCATAATTAAAAATAAATAATTAAAAAAGGAGCAGATATGAAGACCAAAACAATTACCCTCCACTTGTAGATAGGAAAATCTATTAATATATAACTTAGCCATAACGTTATTATAATAGTTTTAACCTATTCCGTTCCGTTAGCTCGTTTTGGTGCCTTTGGTTATTTTTAGTTAGTTTCGGTTAGCCGTTCAATCAACTTTCGGTTAGTTTCAGTTAGTTCCAATTTATCTTAGCCTTTTTTACCGACTCCGATACGTTGTAATCAAATCTAATATTTTTGGTTCGTTTTGGTTCAATTCATAAAAATTCATTCAATTAGCTTTCAGTTAGTTTTAGTTAATTTAAATTTATGTTGGTCATTTGAACCGGTTCCGCTACCTTATAACCAATTATAATGTTTTTGGTTAATTTTAGCTAGTCGCCAAAATTCGGTTAATATAAGTTAGTTTCAACTTACCTTAATATTTTTAATCTGTTCCGCTATGTTTTAGCACTTTTTGGTGCTTTTGGTTAGTTTTTGTTAGTCGTTCAATCCACTTTCGGTTAATTTCAGTTAGTTTTGATTTATTTTTGTCATTTGAAGCGGTTCGATACGTTATAACCAATTTTACTGTTTTTGGTTAGTCACCAAAATTCGGTTAATTTGGGTTAGATTTAACTAACTTCAATATTTTTAATCTATTTCGATACGTTGTAGACCGTTTTGGTGCTTTTAATTACTTTTGGGTTAGTCATTCAATCAACTTTCGGATACTTTCAGTTAGTTCCAATTTATTTTAGTCATACGTTATCACCAATTTAAATAATGTTTTTGGTTAATTTTTGGTTAGTCGCCATAAATTCAGTTAATTTGGGTTAGTAACTTTAAAGTTGATTGGGAAAGTTGTAAGGTACCTACCAAAAATTTGCATTTTCCCGCCCGTTTGTCACAAAATATTAAACATTTTTATAGTACTATGCTCAGCTTATTTTGCACACATATTCTCAAAATTTGTACACTTCTGAGAAATGTTAATATGTGTGCAAAATTACCTGAACATAGTAGCTAAAAAAAAATTTAAATTGTTTGTCAATCGGGGGGGGAAATATATACTATTTTTTAACACCTCATAACTTTCCTCAGAAGAGTGTGCAAAATTTGAGAATATGTGTGCAAAATTACCTGAACATAGTAGCATAAAAAAATTAAATTTTTTGACAAACGGGAGGAGCGGGGATACAAATTTTTAACTCCTCATAAGTCTCTCCAGAACAGTGTGCAAAATTTGAGAATATGTGTGCAAAATTACCTGCACATAGTAGTATAAAAAAAATTCAAATTTATGACAAACGGGGGGAAAAATGCAAATTTTTTATTACCTCACAATTTTCCCCAGAAGCGTGTGCAAAATTTGAAAATAGGTGTGCAAAATTAGCCGAATATATTGGCATAAATTTTGTAACAGACGGTGGGGGGGAACGGTCACGTTTGCTCCCTGTTTATAAAACAGCTCTAATGTGTGCAAAATTTTATTTAAGGTGTGAAAAATTATGCTTTATTTATTTTTGAAATTTGTCTAATGCTGGAGGGGGGGGGGGCAAACTTGACCGACCCATCTAAATCCTATAACACATTACCAAACTCGTTACCAAGTGACGTGAAAAACTTTAAAAATTATAACAGATTTGTTAGACAATTAAAAATATTTCTATATATTACTACGTAGATAGAATTCGGCACATTGTTTTTGTACAGCTATTCTTGAGGCTAGTGTTTGTATACACTGTTTGGAGAATTTACTATTACCTCTCTGTAGGTATTTTACCAAATGTTGCAAATAAAGTGATTTAAAAAAAATCGAAATTTAACCGATTAAGCTACTCACTGTATATTTTTTCCTTAAAGAAAGAAGGGATTAATAAGTCATAATCTTTTTGATGATTATCGCGTTGTGGTTTTATTGTAATTGTCATTTTTTGAGATCATTTTAAATAAGTCAGAGTCAGCTTCTATATTTCAATGAATTATAATGCACACGAAAGGTTAAGAACATTCTACTACCTCATGTCGACGAAGCTATAAAACATGTGAAACCAAAAAAATACCGAGCGGTCAAACAAATATTTAAGGATAGAAACAATTTACGGGGTTTTGCCTAGCACAATGATATTTCTATATAATTTTGGATACTAATTTAATTTAAATATCTTTTTTATTTTGTTTTTTTGTCAAATATGAAAAATTAAGGTACTTTTCTCTTAGGTCAACAGCATTTGTCAAGTTTTGTGCTCCCTGTAAATAGAAAAAAAAATTAACTTGAATCTTGTTTTTCTAAAAAGCAAAAACGTTTGGAAAAACACGAGGAAAAACATTTTTTTATCCGATCGGACGAAAAACGACACCTTTCCGATGTGTTTTCTCACCGCAAAAGTCATGATTCCAGTATATTGTATTCGTTGCTTGGCAACATGCAATAACTGTACAAGAATAGAAAATAACAGTCCGGGAATATAACATTCCCGTCCTAGGCCGGGAATGTAACATTTCTGTCATATTCAAACGCCTTGTTTGTCAGATCTGACGTCTATCAAAAGTAACATTTAGCTCGCTCGATTCAAAACTTGATATTATGTTGGGTTTAAATTTAAAACACCGTTTTTATTTACAGTAATATTTGGCTCTATTTATATAAGTACGTATTCTAATTAATTTCGATCGGATTAAAAATAGTATGTGCAACTCGTAGGAAAAGCACATTCCTGGACTCCTGTGTTGCTGGCCTCGGCTGCGCCTCGTCCAGCAACTACCACAGTCGTCCAGGAATGTTTTGCTTTTCCTCCTAGTTACACAATATACTATTGTGACATGAGAAATTTTTGGTTCATTTATCCTATTCTAAAATCCATCAGTGGACATAATATGCTTAGTTATAGATTAGTAAATTTTCTCAATTACTCTGCTATTTACCCCCATCCATCTATCAGTTCTCTATCGTGTACCATAGTACCATAAATCAGTTAAAATCCCATAAACATTCACCCCGAACGAGTCAAAAGTCAAGCCCCTTATTAATTGAACACACACAAAGTGAATTCTGAGATAGCCTCCTTTGAAATTACCGGCTTTATTTGTTCCTTGCATTTGCTATTGCGTAAAAAAATCAGGAAATGACATGTAAACGATCAACATTCATTTGATTTATGTGTACATTATCTCTTAGAGGCTGACAGACAAGTGTGTGGCATCGTTTTCTAGAGGCTGCCATAAAAAAACGAGATATTAATATGGTTTTGTGGTGGCCATGAACTTCTTCAAGGCGTACTCGAAATCGAATATATCTTGGAGTGCTAAATGTATTTTAATTATTACGGAACAGGCCGCCCTTCGTGTATAGATAACGTAATTTTAATAATGACATATTAAACACCGTAATTTAATAATAATTGTAAGCGGACATTGGCCAAGAAACTAAACTTTAAATCAGTCCTAGATTGGTTTACACGACAAAACATGCAACCTGATATTATAAAAATTTACTCATCTGTTCATATTGAATTGTTTAATACTAATAATTATTATTAGAGCAAGCGTTACTTACTGTTTTTATTTTTATTTTACCTAAAATTTTTCAGTATACAACTCAACAAAAGGAGACCATTACCCTTGCGGACCCTAAAGCTACGGTTTTGAAAAAAACTAAATATTAATATAATAATTATTACAGTAAACTCTCGCACACTTGAACTAATTAAGGGTTGCGGGGTTCATGTTTTAGAATAGTTCACGTTACAGAATAGGATAGCAATGATTATTGAAATATCAAAAATAAGAACTTAACATTTATTATTATGAAGTTAAATACATAATGAATGTATAATTATTTTTTTGCAAAAAAGTCTAAAAAACATGTTTATCGGACATTTTGTTCACCTGATAGAAAACCTCTAACCGTAAACAAACAGGTCTAACAAAACTTTTTAAATGGAGTTAATGCGTATGAGCTTCATTTTTTAAACGATTTTGATCCAGCCACCGTTTTCATACAAGTCAAGAAAAAGGTGAACCGACGTTAAGACTGAAAAGGATTTGAAAAACTTTTTTTCATGAGGATTTCAGTACCAAAACCGTATTCAAAAGAATTTCAAAACTCGAAGAAAACGTGGTACTTAACGAAAGTTCTAACTAATATTATAAATGCGAATGTGAGTTTGTTTGTTTGTTGCGCTTTCACGCGTAAACTATCCAACCAGGGAATTTTATACAGCTGATATTGTCAAGAGCATAGTAAAGGACATAGGACACTTTTCGCTTTTACCCGCGGCTTCGCTCGCGTGATTTTTGCGGTTAGTTTTAATCCTATTTTCCACGCGTAAACTACTCAACCGGACATCATGAAATTTTGTACAGATATTTTTAAGCGTATAGTAAAGGACATATGACACTTTTAGTTTTTACCCGCGGCTTCGTTCCCGTTGATTTTTATGGTTAGTTTTAATCCTAGTTTCCACGCGTAAACTACTCAATCGATCATGAAATTTTGTACAGATATTTTTAAGCGTATAGTAAAGGACATAGGACACTTTTTTTTTCCCGCGTCTTCGCTCGCGTTGATGTACCTAAATAACTGTCAAATATCATTAAAAAGCAAAATATGAAATTTTGTAGACATATTTTCAGGAGTATATTGTGGACAATGTATACGGGGGTTTTGTTACTATAGAAACGTAATGTTGTGATTGATCATTAAGTGTCAAAACTTTGGCGGTGGCGGCTCGCGGCTTTGAAAAGTGGGGAAGAGTTACCGATAGCGACAGAAGGAACAGCGCCGCAGGCGAAAAATTTTTGGGGTCTACGCCCAAACTGCCAAAATTATTTAATAATTATTACCGGTAAAAAATAAAATATATTCATATTGTATTAGCAACAAAATGATTTGTTGGCTAATACAAATCATATGTCTACGAAAAACACACTATAACTAGAATATATAGAAAATATCTCTTGTATAATACCAAACCGTGGAACGTAAATAAAAAATAATTCCAAGAATTCACGGCGGAATGTCCCCTAATAAACTCGCAATAAACGAAACAACGTGCTTTCGCGTTGGACGCGTTGATCTGAGAATGGAAGTGCTACACGCCAGCTCTTCCAATCATTGCAAACCAAACAAATGTACGACCATTACGACGTCATCGTTGTCATGGCAACCAACTAGTTGCGCTTATACTTTTGATGACTCGACAGCTCTCGAGCGATGCCTCTTCCTTAAAGGTCTACACAAATGATAATGAGATTGTCACTGCTATCGGCGCGTACGCGAAAAGAAATAGACATTTTCATGTGGGTTCACCTCTGTTAACGGGCAACGTGCAGGTGGCGAAATTCTTGTTCTTGTTTCATGAAGCATTGATTTTAATATTTGAAAATAATTGAATTATTAGTTATTAGGGGGGTAACGGGAAACAGATTATTCCTAAACTAAGAAAATTTTATCATTGAATCTTAAAATATATTATTTTACTGATGAATGAATTAATGGTATTTTTTTAAATTACATTTTCTTGAGGAAGTGGCACTTCCCCTACTTCCGCTGAATAGCCGCCACTGAGTCAGGGTGTTCGAAAAATAGACGGAGATATTTTAGAGGGTGATTCCTTGTTAAAAGATATGAAATAAAGTTTCTATAAACATGGGTCCGGAAATGCAGAGTTTTCAAGATACAGGGTGTCAAACTTTTTAAAAAAATCGGTTTTTTATTAATATCTTGTATATCCTTTTACTTATTTTGTTGAAAATTTGTAGTGTTATCAGTAGTAATAAGGAGCTCATTTAGCCTTAATTAGGTTAAAAATATAGAGTTCAGTGGCGTCTCGAGAGCTTCATACCGAATATTATTGACAAAAAAATGCGCCCACTTGACTTTTTTAAAGATTTTATATTTTTTTCGTATTAAGCAACTAAAAATACAAGAGTTTGGTTTCTTGAAAAAAAAAAATAAAATCCAGTTAATTACATTTCCAAACTTTTTAAGAATCGGTTTTTTTATTAATATCTTAAATATCCATTTGACCGTTTCAATTGAAATTTAGTAGTCTTGTTTGTAATAATATGGGGCTTATTTAGCCTTAATAAAAATAAAAATATTAAGTCCAGTGGCGTCTCGGGAGGCATCATACGGAATATTATTGACACAAAAGTGTGGGCCACTGGCTTTTTAAAAGATTTTATATTTTTTTCGTATTAAGCAACTAAAAATACCACACTTTTGCTTCTTGAATTGTTTTCGTATCTTACTTCGTTTTCGAGAAGAAAAATAAAAACCAGTTTATTACATTTCCAACCTTTTTTTTTAAATGTCGGATTTTTATTAATATCTTAAATATCCATTGACCGATTCTGTTGAAATTTGGTAGCCTTGTCTATTATAATATGGGGCTTAATTAGAATAGAAATATGAATGCCCAGTGGCGTCTCAGGAGGCATCTTATCGAATATTATTGACAAAAAAGTGTGCGCCACTGACTTTTTACAAAATTTTGATTTTTTTTTCTATTAAACAACTAACAATACAACATTTTTGTTTCCTGAATTCTTTTCGTATCTGGTTTCATTTTCGAGAAAAAAAAATAAAGACCAGTTTATTACATTTCCAAACTTTTTTAAAAAAATTAGTTTTTTATTAATATCTTAAATATCCATTGACTGATTCGGTTGAAATTACGTGTATAATTCTTTTCTAAAAGAACTGACGCGCAAATGTCAAACCTCCATGCAGAAATAATTATTTGTTTTCCAAGGCACTTGTGATTTTTTTTAGCAAAAATTTTGTCCAGTGACATGCAATAAAATGGTTTTTATTTTTTTTCTCGAAAACGAAGTGAGATAGGAAAAAATACAAAAGGCAGAGAAGTTGTATTTTTAGATGCTTAATCAAACAAAAATCATTAAAGTTAGAAAAAAAGGTAGTGGCGCACATTATTTTGATAATAATATTCGCTAAAGTGTCCCCCGGGACGCTACTGGACTTAATAATTTAAATCTATTTAGGGCTAAATTAGCCTCTCAATACAAAAAATAATGTTGCCAAATTTCAACAGAATCGAGTAATAAGTTTTTAAGACATTAATAATTTCATTTTTTGTTTTTTTTATTTAACATCCTGTTTCTTAAAAACTCTGCATTTCCGCACCCATCTTTATAGAAACTTTTTTTCCTATTTTTTAACAAGGAATCACCCTCTAAAGGATCTCCGTCTATTTTTCGAACACCCTGTATATGCGAATGTGAGTTTGTTTTTTTGTTTGTTACGCTTTCACGCGTAAACTACTCAATCGATCCTCATGAAATTTTGTACAGATATAAAGTCTAGTAAAGGACATAGGACACTTTATAAAAAAAAAGTCTACAACACCTCTACAAAGCTACAAAGTGCTCACAAATTTTAGCTCGTGACGTCATGCATATGGGCCTTTGCGATTTGCAATGAATATGTAGGAGAAGGGCTTGCGGGTGAAAGGGTTATCGCGATCGAAGCGCAATTGGTTGCAACGTTGCCAGGCTACTACGATAGTAACGAATATTAGAATGCCCGTATATAAAAAATGTATCTCTTACATTACAATTTCTCCAATATTGTAAAAACATATTTCCATAAGTTGTGCTTTCATCTTTTTATAATGTGGTATTTCGTGATTTATTGAAGTGAAACTTCTTTAGCGCGAGTAGTAAGTCCGAAAAAATGAAACGGAAATCAAAGTGAAACACTTTAATCAAGCATGTTCCAGTATAGCTAGAGGGCTGAAATTTTAATGACATTGAGCCGGGGTAAAATGAGGATCCTGGACGAAAACTGGACCCCGTATCCGTTCCTCTAACCCAAACTAAATTATATAATATCGGAAGAACGGGAAGAGTTACGGGGTCGAAATTTTTATGGTGCGGGGACTGGGGCTAGAATTTAAGGGGGAAAAACATATTTTTTGCCGATATCTCTGCAACGGAGCCTCGTATCGAAAATCTGGTCATCAGTGGAATTCCTAATATCTCTTTCCGAGTTCAGTTGTGTGCTTATAAAGGTGAGGCACATAATTTTTTATTTAATTATCATACTACACCTTGTTCGTGCACTTTCTTAAAATAATACTTTCCTTATAGAGCTGGCAACAGCGCATCATCTGAGCGATGTAACAGAAAGAAGAAGCAAAACAAACGATTAGTTTGCAAATTTGCCGATAATAGCTGCGGTAATTAGTGTTGTTTTCTTGCATTTTTCTGAAATCTGAACTATATATGTGCTTTGAAGTGCGTGAAACGTCTTAACTTTAATAAAACAGTAGTGACAGTGAAACATTTCACTCATAACCTCAAAATCAACAATAATGACTAATAGGGACAAGGGATTGCGTATTTGGGAAGCCTCCGCGTTATAGAACCCCAGTTAAATAATGCCACCTGATTGGTTAGATAAGCACGTGTGTCACACTAGCCCCACCTGTCAATGTTGTTTACGTTTTTTCATTTCACGCATTTGTATTCATTCAATGCCTTCCGCTCGCTGCGGGGCGCAACCAACGAAAACTAACCCAAGGTTCTTGTGGAGGCAAACTAAATACGCTAACGGATTCTATGCTCTAATGAGTTAATAAGCCAGGCAATAGTGTTGCCAGAACTCATTTTAATTTCGTACTAAACTTTCGTCGATTCTCCCAACGAAAAGTTTCTGCACGTTCTCATTTTAAGAATTTAAGGTAATTAGATTCATCCCGTAATATAATAATGTCTCTTCAAATCTGGAAATTTTGACTGAACAATTAACCAGGTTGATTAACAGAACAGCATTTCGTTGAAAAAAATGGGAGTTTCACAATGTGTTACCTATAAACCAGTAAAATTGTTAATATCACAGTTTTTAGCTCAGCAACAAATAATAGTGTTAAGAGTTGTTTTTATGTATAAAAACGTTTTGTTTATTCCATTTTAAATATGAAAATCAATACAAACTTGTTTCTACATCATGCCAGACAATATAAACGAAAAAAATATATTGACTAAACCCTAAATTAAATTTCAAAGGTGATAAAGCCGTCATATTTTTCGATGATTTATGGACGGCTATAATATGTCGGGTTTGATTATCGTGTCTCTGAAAAGGAGTATATCCCGGGGCTTATGACCTCGCCTTTTTGGGAGTGACATGTCAAAATGATACAAGGGAGAGTCCATTGTCACGTTGTCTCAAATGGAATGCGTTTTTAAGTACGCCGTAAAAATTCGGCCAGTTTTAATAGTCTACCATAAAAAGGGCTGTAAAAATAACCACTAGTGGCTTTAATATTTTTATTTCGCGGATAAATACATAATTCATAATTGGATAATTCCTACAGAAATATATATGACTGCGTCCAATACCTCCCTACGCTCATTTATTCGAACAGATTAAAAACCTGACAAAATGTACGAGCTTTTTACTGTTTTGCTATTCTTAACGTTATATGTAATTGTATTTACTGATCATTTTCATTTTTAGAATTCTCGCCTTCGACAACGGGGGCAGATTCTTTCCTCGAAACGTTAAGTATGTTCAAATTTCATTTTTTTAACACAAACAGTTAATGACAGCTAAAAAATAAAATGATTGAGGGCCAAAGCTAGACATTAGATTTTAAAATCTGAATTGTTCCTACATTTCTAAAATTGTATTTATCGAACTTACTTTCCAAGAAATCACAAAAATTGATCCAATAATAAGAAATTTTACTGATCGCGCTAAAAATAAGTATGAATGGACCAATAATAGATTACTATTTCTCTGTGGGAGTAAGACCACATGGTGACAATATTAAACACCACTTCTAACGTGTTTATTTTTCATGTAATAAGAAGCAAGCGATAGATTTATTATTTTTTATAAAGAGTATAGTATGGAGTACTTTTATTACCACATTTACAATATCAAATGGTGCAGATTTTAAAAATGGTGCCTTTTTAAAATGAGTAAGATTGGACACATGATTGAAAATATGATTCGCTATGCACAATTTTAATAAACCGACAAATATAAATGGGGCCCACGTGAATTCGAACTCACCCCCTAGGGGGGAATCTGACCATTTTTTTTTAATTATGTAAGTTTTATCTATATTTTAAATAAAACTAACCTCATTCAAAACTGACTTTCATTTCTTTCCCCAACAATTTTACAGTAATATAGGTAGGAAGAAAACTCGTAGCGAAGTTAAAAATTTCCGCAGGGCTGCTGGAGGCAAACATTTTTGGAGCCATGGAGGGGTCGAGATATGAAATATGAATGAATGAGGTAAGAGATACAGTGTCGGTCAAATTAAGACAAAATTGCGCATTTAGGTGCCTAACAATATTCCGTTTCGAATGTTTTAAAATTCCGAGTATTTACGAAGAGATCCGGAAAAAAACGAAATTTTTAAAAATCGTTTTATTTTTTTCCTGGGCTTGTTTAAAAACGGATTTCAAATCTAATTGCACTTTTGCATTGCCACTTTTTCCGCTCTATCCAATGATGATATCCAGTTTAAAATCCGACGTTTCGTCTTCAAGGGATCATCATCAACTTTCTTTTTTTAAATACGAACTTAATTTTTTTTATCGTTTTTCAGATGATATTGGCGTTATTAATATGAGTATGTGTTTTTTTGAATTTTTTTATTTTTATAATTTTTTTATTATTTTTATTTTATATATTTTCCTTTGGCGTGAGTTTATATAATTTAATTTAATATTCTCGTAAGAAATAATTTTACTATTTTTTATTTTTAATACGCTCCAATTTTCCACTTAATACAAAAAACAAAATAAAATATTTTTATAGAATATAAATATTTCAAAAGTACCTACCTTAAAATGTGTAAAATTACGCCAGAGCAAAATATATAATTAAAAAAAATAATAATAAATATAAAAAAAAATAAAATAAAAACACATGATCAAATTAATCACGCCAATACCATCTGAAAAACGATAAAAAAATTTTAAGTTCGTATTTAAAAAAATAAAGTGAATGATGATCCTTTGAAGACGAAACGTCGGATTTCAAACTGGATACAATCATTGGATAGAGCGGAAAAAGTGGCAATGCAAAAGTGCAATTCAATTTCAAATCCGTTTTTAAATATGCCCAGGAAAAAATAGAACGATTTTTCAAAATTTCGGTTTTGCCGGATATCTCCGGAATTACTCGGAATTTTAAAACTTTCTAAACGGCATATTGTTAGGCACCTAAATGCGCAATTTTGCCTTAATTTGACCTACACTGTATCTCTTACGGTTTTCGAGTTCCCCATACATAGACACGAATTCGAACCACCCTGTACAGGGTTATCCAACGAGGACTAGACAAGGCGATTTTTTGACTTTCCCTGTAGTTTTATAAAAAAAAAACTGAAATAGCCATCTTATGTAATTTTCTCCCGCGAATTCGGATATGTTCAGCACAAAACAATTGAACATCAAATAAAAGTGCTAGGGGTCACTTTGATATTTTTTTAAATGGAACATATTACTACATTTTTGGACTCTACAAAAATCTAAACACATTTTGTGTATAATATCCTATACCTATCTTTAGCTGTTTACCAAATATTGACAGTTGAAAGTCGGGTATTTTGACATTTTAACAGGCTCTAAAATCTAAACAACACAAGATCAAAGAAAAGGGTTTGCGCATTCCTATCTTAAGTTTTCATAAACTATCGAATGACAGTATCTTCGAATTTAACCTGCGGATAAAATTAACCGGAACTTTTAAACCTCCGGTTAAATTCAAAGTTACTATCATTCGATAGCTTATAAAAACCCAAGGTAGGAATGTTCAAACCGTTTTCTTTGATCTCGTGCGGTTTAGATTTTAGAGCCTGTCAAAGTGTCAAAATGCCCGATTTTCAACTGTCAATATTTGGTAAACAGCTAAAGATAGGTATAGGATATTATACACAAAATATGTATAGATTTTTCCAGAGAGTTCAAAAATGTAGTAATATACATATCAAAGTGACCCGTAGCACTTTTATTTGATGTTCAGTGTTTTGCTGAACATATCCGAATTCGCGGGAGAAAATTACATAAGATGGCTATTTCAATTTTTTTATAAAAGTACAGGGAAAGTCCAAAAATTGCCTTGTCTGGTTCTCGTTGGATAACCCTGTACATGTATATTATACCAAATAAACTTTCTCAAGTCATATAATTTAGCCAATTCTTTATAGTATGCTCGCATCCTAAATATTTGCATACCTTAAAAATATTTAGAGTAATTTAAAAAACTTATATTTCTAGAATTTTTCTTATAAAAATAGAACACGTTCACAATTTAATAATATGTATTTCGTTTTATGATGATAAATGAGACTGCTGGCTATAGAAAAACCAGCGAGGTTGCCGTATCTAAACATTTTCCCTAGATCCGATATGGAAATAAATTATGGGAACGATTTGGGCACAAATGCGGTTTTCAAATTTGTGTTTGTACGAACGGCCCTAAAAATAATAATTTTGATGACATAGGTATACATATGTATACAAAATTTTAATAATATATTTTGTATTTTTAGGATAATTATTGACTAAATTTTTTTCTTTCAGATTTAAAAATGGGATGATTTACACTTATATTGGAGAGGTATGCGTATCCGTAAATCCTTACAGAACAATGAATATATACGACCAGTCTTACGTAGACAAATATAAAGGTAAGTTAAGCAACTTGAATAATGTTAATAATTCCTCTTTTCCTAATTTAAAAATCGTGGTACCAACTAACCCATCGGCTGAAAAATTCCGGATTTTATTAGGCTGGAAATATTCCACCGGAAAGTTATCCAACATAATCACCATTTTCGTAATCGTGCTAATGTTAAAGTGGTGGTCCGTTAAATTACACAGCGACAACAACGCTTTTTGCAAACTTTCAATCTCAAGATTCAAGATTCTTTAATCATGCCAAATAATAAATATCATGTACACATGTCAAAATACAATAATAAACCGTATATCTCTAGTGTTTAAAGATAAAAGCCTTACAATCTAATAAAAACACAAAGCAGTTTAAACACACAACTTTCAATTTTACTCAACATTAAAGTTTAAAGAACAAACAGGAACATTCAGGAATTCAGATACGTTGTATGGCGCGAGCCGAAGCAAATATTTTTTTATACAATTTTTAAACTTACTTAATGGGAAGCCTGTTGAAAATTTTTACCTATAAAACCCGGGCGGCTCTGACACTTCTTTAACCTACAGAAAATAGGTCTGATATCTGATATTAATTACCTCTTTCCCTTGTTTCATAATTGTGCACTTCCCTCTAAAGAGCAAACTGTTCCCCCTTGTTTTTGGCAAACAATAGATTTTCCAGCACAAACGTATCCGGAAAAGTTAGGATGCCTAGACGGACAAAGGCCCCCCTGCAATCCTTCCGAAACGATAGGCCCGCGAGCAGCCGAACTACCCTACTTTTGAGTCCAAAAACCCTAGCTGCACACGCCGCTCCACCCTACGATTCTATAGGTCATCACAGCATGGAATAGAGCGTAGTATGCAGACAGCAAAACCCCCCAGACACCGACTCCCGGCGGTCTCGAAGCAAGAAAGCTGTCCCACTCAACCGCCTACAGATGGCATCTACATGTGCAGACCGAGACCATTGAAGATGTGGATACAGGTTTATGCCCAAAAATCTGACTGCCCCCTGATCCCTATCCCTCAGGTCCCTGAGACCGAAAACCAATTTCTGTTTTTCCATTAAGCATAAGTCTGTTAGTCCTGAACCACTTAAAGATAATTTGTGCCTCCAACATGCCTGGCTCCAAATCACAAAGTTGAGTTCCACAAAGTGATATGGTGGTGTCATCATCAAAGAGGGTGTATATTGACATGTTGTCAAATAATGGAGTCATTTATATATATTAAAAAAAAATAAGAGGCCAATAATTGATCCTTGTGGCACTCCTATTTTCACCTCTCTCTCCCTGATGACACCGCCCCTCCCACTTTCACTCTCTGGCCGCGATTTTCTAGATACGATTTAAGGTTCTGAAAAATTGTAAAATTTTAACTTTTGGAGCAACACAGCACGTGACAGACACAGTCAAAGGCCTTGCTCAAGTCTAAGAACGTTGAAGCATTGTACTCCCTTGCCCCAAAAGCATCCAATATACCTGACAGCTTATCCAGAATAGCAATCGGCCCAACATCGCCATACCAGAAAGCGAGAATAATGAAGGCACCCAATAACTTATGTTGTGAAAGATTTGCCCTTTGTATATTTGATTGAAATTTAAATTGGAAAATTCATTAAAGTACAAATCGAAAAGTATCTTACCAAATTTACTTTAAAATATTGCGCGAATCAAAATTTTTTGAGATGATCGAAAGCCGTATTGGTTATCGCTAATTAATCTGTTGGTCTCGAGGTACTTGAGTAGTTGCTGATTGACTACACGTTCCATGACTTTGGAGATTATTGGAAGCAAGGCAATTGGGCGATAGTTTGCGGGCGTGGTGACAGAGAAAAAAGTCTGAAAAAATGGGTGTTAGTTCGTTGGCGCAGTTCTTTAACACGATGGAAGGTATTCCGTCGGGTCCTGATGCCTTTTGCGTATCTAGTTCTTTGAGGATTTTACGCATATCGCGGTAATGAAACTTAACTTCTGCCATTAAACTTTTGAAAAAGCTATCCATGTAGAGCGAAACGTCAAGTTGCTACACATCACTGTAGTTTTATTAAGTAGCCCTATACCCAAGAATACCAAAACCCAAAATATAATATATATCAAATAACTGAAATAATTTTTACCATTCAAAATGATGCATAATGGGTTAGTTTGGGTTAGTCGTCAGACGGCATTCTGGCGAAGATCTATAAGGCGGCTGGAAATGCCAGCATTTTACCATTAAAATCTGTTCTTGATAAAATATGGCTTAACGAAAAGTTTCGGAAGACTTTAAAACTGCCAGTGTAATAAACATACACAAGAACAGCGGTTCTGCCTTTGACTGCAACAATTATCGTGGAATACCATAACTATAGCGGGAAAGTTATGGGCAAAAATAATGGCAGAAAAACTACGCAACCAGTAGTAATCCCGGAAGCGCAGAGCGGGTTTCGCCCGTACAGGGGAACTAACGACCTAATCTTCTCACATCGTCAAATCCAGGAGAAAGCCAGATAACCTACATGTTGCCTTTGTAGACCTAACTAAGACCTTCGACACCATCAACCAAAGTGTTATGTTGGGGCGTTTCGGTATTCCAGAAAGATTTGTAGCTATTGCTGAGGATCTGCACACGAATAACACTGCTAAAGTGCTAAGTAAACGGACAATTATAAGACCCGTGTCCCACAGAGACAGGAGTCAGGCAAGGTTGTGTTTTGGATCCTATATTTATTAAGGTTTTCTTGCAGCCTTGTCGATCACTGTTGACAGAATCCTAAGAATCGGTGAGTTTGGAATCAGATACAGATACTATGTAGGTAGGTTTAACTTTAAGTGTCTTCGAGCTAGAAAAAGGGTCAGACATTCCTGGCCTCAAGCCGGCGCGGCGGATGATTGTGCACTGATCTCCCAGTCAGCAGATACACTACAAAAAATATTAATTTCTTATGCTTGGGCCTATCAATCCCTGGGTCTAATACTAAATATGTGAAAAACCAAGCTGTTCAACACAATGTCCTGCTTCTGACAATTCTCAGCGCATAGAAACCCACGGACCTTGGAACGAGTTGAACATTTCAACTACTTGCGCAGTATCTTTAATACGAAATCAAACATAGCCGATGAAATAGCCAATCGAATCAGTGCGACATCAAAAGCGTATTGGCTCCTGAAATATCGAGTCTTCCTTAACCATGACTTGAGTCTTAAACCAAAACAGCAGTGTATAGAGCTTTCGTTGTTCCAACGCTTTTATACGGCAGCGAGTCATGGATTCCACATAGACAGCATATTAAGGCTCTTGGAGAAGTTCCAACAACCTCTTAGGTAAATAATGAGAATCAGATGGTTTCATAAAATCCCAAACAGGAAAGGTCTTCAAGACTCCAACTGCTTAATTATTGACATCCCGGTTAAAAAAGCGATAATTAGATTGCTAGCACATGCCTGAAGAATGGAAGAACAAAATCTACCTAAGACCTATACCTTACGGGAAACTTACTGAGGGTATAAGAATGCAGGGTGTGCAGTATAAACGCTTTAAAGACGTTATACACAAGAACTTTATAGCGCTGGGTATTCAAAGCAATTGGGAAGTTAGCACTCACTCGCACCGATTGGAGAAGCGCCAATTCTAGAATTACCCAACCTACACAGAAAAAACCCAAAGACAGGCTAACCAAGAAAATACCCTTTTAATATTTGTGGCAGCATCTGCAGATCACGCATAGGCTTGTGTAGAAGCCACCAAAGGTACAATTGTTTCTCTTCCAAATGTATTTTTTTTTAAATTACTGGATAAGTGAGTTATGGCAATAATAATATAATAATAATAATAATAATAATAATAATAATAATAATAATAATAATAATAAT